>CM021105.1:256073481-256085261 GCA_007115665.2 Sequoiadendron giganteum
CAACTAATCACATTATACTGTTGGAGGTCACTAGGAAGATTTGTGACTTTGATTTGATTGTGAAGGGAGATAAGCATAAAACAGGGTTTGGGAATGATTTCCCTTTGAAGATAGAAACAAATGAGGTTTGCCATTCCATCCAGTCTTCTCATGCTTCTAAGGAGGAGATGAGTACTTTTAGTCTCTCTTTCCATTCTAAGAGGGCAAGGTTTGATATTACTAGTGAGGAACTAAATAAGGCCAGCAAGGAATACAACCACAAAGACAACATTGAAGATTATTGGGCTAACATTGGTGATGAATTTGATGTAAGGAAGAAGAAATTCTCCAGGCTGCTAGTGGACTTGGTAAGATTGTACAACATAAAGGCCATTCTTGATTAGGTGGAGGAGGATGGAAATTTGATTCAGGTTTATCTCTTCGAGGCTGTGAAAGACAAACCAGTTGGAGAGATTGACTGGTTGGAAGAAAAGAATATAGAGTTGGAGGAAATTATGACTCCGGTGATAAAGTATACTAAAATGTGGCTGAAGCACAAGATATTAGAGCTAGAAAGTGAAGGTTTCCAATGCACCTATGATTTTATGGGAGACTTGGAGTCTCATTTTGCTTCTGAGGAATCACATGAATAGGATCCTAAGGGTAAGGCCAAGGTGGACTCTCCCTTCAAGATTAAAGTTAGGGATGTTCAAACTGAAGAAGTAGAAAATGTGGGTAAGCAAAGAAATCATATTGCCAAAAAGAGAAGGCATGCTTCAAGGAAAGAGGCTGAGAAGGATAAAGAAGATCAAGAGGAGAAGGAAGATACTATTGCTCCTTTGCTCAAAATAAGAAGACTTGTGAGAGGGTCACAAAAGGAAAAAGAAACTTCCAAATTGAAAAAGGAGGTTGAGACACCTATGGTGGAAATAAAAAGTTCAGGGGAAAGAACACAGGTATATATGAGGAGGTCAAGGACTCCTTCCCCAAAGGATGCTACAACAAAGAAGGATGTCCCTATGACTGCTCCTATCATTGAGCAAGAGAACATTCCCCTTCCTCGAGATACTGGCAATGTGCAAGAAGAGACAAGGAAGGATGAATATCCTAAGGGATTGGGTGAAGAAGAATTCCAAGAAGGAGACCTCTACAATGCAGAGGAAAAAATTGACAAGGCAATCCAATCTCCCTTAGTAGCCTATGTGGATTCACCTGTAGAAGAGCAATTGAACAAATCCACTCAATAGGAGGAGATACCAGCTAAGGTCCCTTCACCAGCACATGTTATTGTGGAGGAAAAGTCTTTAAACAAGGAGGATCCAACTAAAGAGATCCCTAAAGTGCCTAGTATTGAGAAGGATGCACCTAATGTCTAGTAGGAGCAGGATAAATAGGATAAAGTGCCAACTGAATCCAGTATTCCAGGCTAGCTAGATAGAGTTAAATAATAAATTGGTAATAATGGAAGGCACTCCCCCCAATTGGGATGACCTAATGGCCAATATTGGGAAAATCAAAACCAAGAAGAAGGCTAGGGTTGTATCTATGATTGAGAAAGATGGATCGGGAAATAGGGTGGCTCATATTGCTGCCCCTGCTCCAGAAAAAGATAGAGATAATGTGACTATAAAGGATTATCATGTGTTGACTATTGACTTAGGGCATGCTTCCATGGAGCAAGACATTGAGGGGTATGAAGGCTCTAGTGCTATAATTGTGGAAGATTGAAGAGAGAGGTACAAACCAGGCATGAGTTGGAGAGGGAGAATGAGAAATTGAAGAAGTACTTGCAGGAGTTGATGAAACCCTTACAGTCTATTAGCTCTTCCTCCTCTGCTATAGGTTTCTTGCCTCAGGAAATAATCTTCGAACTTGAAAGAATGAAGGGCACTACACATGCCATAGTTGTTTGGTTGCAGGGATTCCAGACCAAAGGAGATGGTGCCATCAAGGATATCTTATTGACTATAGGGGATGCCATGAGGTCAGTGGATTGGTTAAAGACTGTGTTAGCCCAAGATAAAGAGGGCATTGATCTCCTATTGTAGAAAACAAGAACAATCATGGAATTTACTGAGGATAAAGTGGTGAAGAGTGGGATTCTTCCTCTTCCAAGGGTTTCTAAGCCTTGGGAATGGTTCAAGATCTTGCAGATGAGGAAAAGGGCCTTAAAGAAGATTCACAAACAAGGATGATAGATTAAGGACACTTTGAATGGAATCCATGATAAGTGTGTCTCATTCTTTTAAATTATGACAGGGAGCAAGAATTTCATTCCAAAGCATTTTAATTTGGAACAACTTAGGAAATGGTGGAGATATGCCTATTCTCCAGTTAGTGATGGTCTAGTCACTAAACATCAGCTAGATGATGCTACAACCTACATTGCAGTTATTGATAGGTATTTAACAAATAGGGCTGATTGGGATGGCACAGTGAGGCATGCAAGATATGACATCAAGTCTCTTGAAAGAAGAGTTAGGGTTTTTCTTGTGCCACCTATTGCTGAGTTGGACAGAGTGTTTCTAGCAGTGCATGGTGAAGTGGATCGAGCTAAGGACAAGGATGGGAAGTAGTTATATAGGGATACATCAAAGTTTGTGCTTCCCATTGTCTACATGCATTGGGCCAAATTTTTGAGACCCCAGACCGACTTGGATGAAATTGGTGCAAATTGCATATTTCATGTTATGTTCGAATATCTTTTGATGCCAACCTCTTGTGTCACATTTTTATTGTAAAAATCTTATTTCGGCCAACCTATCTTGGGGGATTCTCTATAAACTATGCATGTTGCCTCATTTGTAGGATATATAGGAGTAATCAGAGAGATAAGTGATACATAATAGACACATATAATATAGATTTGAGCGAATTACAATTTATCTTCAATCAGGTATTGTAACAAAAGACTAGAATTGTTGCCATTTTTGGATGACCTAATATAAGAAAGGATATTGTGATTTGGTATCTCTCTTGTGTTGAGTTTTATCTGGCATGGTTCTTGTTGTTGTATCTTTAAAATTTCTTAAGTTCATTGTTAGATAGTTTGGTGATTCTTAGGGTTTCATGTTTGGAATGCTTGCAGTGATCTCTAGTCCATACTTTTTGCAGTTAGCTGATTGTTAGCTACTTTGCAAAGTTAGCCTGGACTTAAAATTGTGCTTAGTTCAATTATGAATGTTTGTTCACTTCAATTACAATAGGATAGTCTTGAATGAATTTTTATGATTTGAAAATATTTAAATACCTCAGAAGATTGCACTATTCCTATGAGATTGCAAATTTATCTAGGTTAAATAAAAAGTAGTTTATGAGAGATCAGTCCATTTTGAGCATTTTATCTTTTGGCATTGTCAATATTAGGGTTAAAATTAGTCTTAGAATTATCTTTGAAACCTTTATATTTCGTTATTTTCTTTATTATTTGAGTTCAATTGAGGATTTCAAGTATTAATCCATTTTTTAGATTTGATAAATTCAAAGTCCAGTCTTTTCTTGTAGTAAGGTCCCTTTGTGATTACCAACATTTTCACATTATCTCTAGGTTGTTTTGTTGCATTGTCAAGACCTGACATTAGAGACCTTGGGGTTATCTCTTTGTTTGTAGAGATTTTAGTTTCAAGAGAGATAGGATATCATATTTTGTCTGAGTTGTTGTTGCGCATAAAACACCATCAATAGAAAGCTGCTAAGGAAGCATCAAAAGAATAGTCATCTGGTCCGACAGTTCCATCTGGCCGAACTAGAGCTACCAGAAGCTCTGTATCTCAGTCCACCCCTGCAACAAAGGCTACACCTTTTAAAGCTGAGCCTAAGAGATCCAGAAAGGAAGGGAAGAAGAATATAAAAAGAGTATATATGGTTATTTTAGATGATGAAGAGATAAAGTCAGATGAAGAAATTAAAGAGATCAAGGATCAAGGCACTAAAATGGAAATAGTCACAAATCCTTCCATTTAAAGTGACCAGGCAAAGAAGAAATAAAAAGTCGATAAACCATGTATGTTTGTATAAACAGTTGAGAAAGGTTTGGTTAAGGATGGGAATTTAAAACCACTTTGTAAATGGTGTGAACCTTTTGATGTATCTAGCAAAAGGATTCTTGAAGAAGAAACTATTAAACATATGAATTTTTTTAATAAAGTTGTGATTGAGATTATGGATAGTTTGCCAAAATATTTTTTATGACATTCTAGAAGCAGGAAGGTTAAGTGCTAGAACTAAAGAGGAGCAAATGAGAGAGAGGATTCTTGTTGAACTGTCTAGTAATGTCTGTGGATGAAATTAAGGCACTCTTGAACAAGGCCCATAAGAAATTCAAAAGTAAAACAAGGGTTAATAAGCTTATGATTGGTCAAATAGAGGAAGTCACAAAAGAAACAAAGAAAATTCTAAGAGAAATACTGTTAAATGAAAGAGTTGAATTTGTGACTAAGGAAACACATGTTGACAATGTCTTACCTGATCTAGTGAAAGAAGCAAAAGAAGGTAATGTTGATGATAATGTTAATGCTGATGTTAACACTAAAATTCCTATGGATATCGAGGCACTTGAGAATATATCAGTTGAAAAGGTAGAAATATATGAAGACAATCCAACACCTCGAACCGAGGAAACATTAGTTGAGGTGAAGAAAGACAGTGTAAAAGCAGCTCCAATTACAACAAGAGACATTGTTAAGATTGTAAGGAAATTTTTGGTTGCACAAAAGGAAGAACTAGATCCGAAGTTAATGGAAGGTCCTTTTTTCCTATCTACTTTAAGGCTAGTTTAGAAAATGAAAGTAGCTACGTTCGCTCAAGCTCAGGCCAGAGAAGAGCTACTAAGATCACACATAGAGGATAGTGAATTGCTAAATTTGACATCCAGAGTACTGGAGAAAATAATGCCATCTTATGTAAAATATTTGGCTAGCTCGTCCTCCTGTGAATTAAAAAGGCTAATCAATTTAGTTGACACTCACTTTGAATCATTAGAGAAGTCATCCTTGATAAAAGTGAAGAAAGAATTTGGTGCTAAAAGGTTCAATGGGATGAAAAAGATGATTGTTCAAGATAAAATACTCTTGACTACATGCATTAATAATGTGAAATATGCTTTGTCAGAAGGAGGAAAGATATACAAAGCATGTCTATATTTTTCAAGATTCATAGAGAAAAATGAAAAGAAGGTTAAGGAGCTGGAAACCAAGCTAAATGCTATCTCTGAAATATTTGATCCACTAGTCAGTAGTGTTGGGAAAGAAGAAGGAGAAGTGATGTCTCTTCTCAATAGCATAAAAGGTTTGAAACTTGAAAATGACAAAGTTATTGCTAGAAGTTGTGGACTCCCAAACATAATCTATCTAAAACTTGACATATTGTCAAGTGCTCTCAAAGAAGGAGAAGAATCTATAGGAGTTGCTGATCTGACAAACCTGGAGTCCATAGAGACTCAATCTTATCTGATTTTTGGTCACATTAGAATTCTGGAAAGCCTTAAAAGGATCTGGGACGCAGATTTGACTCAACTGAAGAAAGACTTTTCTGATATTTTTTAGCTCATGTAAGTTATAGCACTAGTTTTTGCATAACACTTTTGATGAATTGACCTATTTTTGGCATGCGGTCCCTACCTTTTCTATTGATGTTAAAGGGGGAAAATAAATTGAGTGAAAACTATTTAATAATCTCAGGGGGAGAATTACATTTTTGAATATTTGGTAGCAGAACAGTATATCTTGGTACTAGTCTGACACTTAGTCATTTTTCACTAAGTTTTGCCATCAATTCCAAAGGGGGAGATTGTTGGAAAGAGACGCTATGCATTTAACTTGGTGTTGTCATTAATGGCAACAATAATTAATTATCAGGTCCACACACCATCATTTGTGCATACTAGTAGGAAGATTCAGGATTGTCAAGCAAGAACAAAGTATCTAGTAGCACAATGTTCTTCGATCTGTAAGATGATTTCAGGTTATTATTTTGTATTACGCATCCCCCATGAATATTTATTGGCATATTATCTTTGTTTCTACTGAATCACAATGACTCGTACCAGATTGCGTGGGAAATATAAGATTTGGTTGTCGTGTTCTCAGTTTTTCTTGTATTAAGGATGACCTCATGAATGTATTAAGTCGTGAATCTATGAGAACCAATTAATTGAATGTTTTTATATTTGTATATCTTGGTTTGGGTCCTATCCAAGTTGTGGTTGACCATCGAGGGTACGCATTTCATATTTCTCATAATATGAGCTGACAGTTGTAATTTTTTTATGTTCTATTGGAGCCGACAGAGTGTAAATAAATCCTATGTTGTGAATATATATACTTGATCATCCATATCATTTTGTATGATGTACAAGTTGAGTTATTGTATGAATTGTGAGTTGAGGCAAAGCAGAGGTGTGATAATGTGCAATTTCACTTGCACATAGAAGATCTATGTTGTGTGCATGAGCAAAGTAGGGAAGAATTACAAAATCAGTCTGTAGGGCAGCAGATCTAATATTGTGCTTTATCTAGAACTATAATCCTGCATGTTAGTTTTTATCATCTCAGTTCAAATCCTTAGATGGTTTTAATCTGAACTCTTGGGCAGCAAGCCCTCCTTCTTGAGAAGTGAGCTTGAATGCAAGTGCAATCCCCTTTTGTATACTTAACTTTTGATTATACTCAAAATCATACTTGTGGATTGGCCATCCACCATGGTTTTTCCCCTAATAGGGTTTCCTGTAAAAATATTGGTGTTATGGTGTTGTGTTTAATTTTATGTTTATGCATTATTATTGAATGTTATTAATTCTTGAAGTTAAAGGTTACTAAAGTTATTTTTTGCACAACACTGATTCACCCCCCCTCTCATGGTGGCTTGTTTCCAATAGGTCAGACATACAAGATTTTATAATTTTTAGAAATTTAATAAAAAAATCATAATTAATTATTTACTTGGAAAAAAATTACAAAACAATATGCATCATATTGGGACATGAGTCCTTCAGTTATATCTAAAATCTTATAAAAAAAATATTATCATTTTATTGTGGTTAGGGTGGTTAGACAAACACCTACTTCTGATGTTTTCCCTCAAATTTAAGTACTACTGCATTGAAATTTTAAATTTTCACCAAATAGATTTTTGTTTTTTTAAATAAACCTAGTATTTTAGAAAGTACATTAAATTTTCTACAAATTCTATTCTTACATATTTTTGAAATAATATAGATAACTTATTCAAATTTTTGTGTGAAGTTTTCTAACTCTGATTTTTTGAATTTTCATCACCACTTAAGGGCCTATTTTTCCATGATGATCCTACACATACCCACATCTATCAATTCATGAAATAAACAAGTGAAGGTTGAACCACACAATAAGTGGTTCAACCTGCAACTTTGTATGTGGCATATGAGTGTAACATACGTAATAATATGTAATTACTTGTACAATAGCAACAAAAAATGTATTATCATGGGAAGATACGTTCATTGTGTTGCGTGTGTATGTGTTAAAGAAGAGGAGGGTTAGAGGGAAATCAAAACCTTTGATAACAACCTTGTATGTAGAAATAAAAAGTGCATTCATTGCAGCCAATAATGCCAAAATGATAACATTTTTGTTGCATTTGTTGAAAAAAAGATGAATCAGTAAGGAGAGAATGGGGAAAGCGAGAAAGGTGTAAAATGTTCTATCAACCATGATGTAATAGAATGTAGGTTGGAAAACACAATGTGTAGATGAACCTCCATGCAGACTTAAAGATCACAATTAAATTCACAACCCCACACGTAAATATTAGAAAGATTTCAAAGTATATGGGGTGTACAAAGCTCTTTTACCTGAGGAGGCATGTTGTGATATTCAGCGTTCCATTTGGCATGACTTAGTATGAGGAGAAAAAATACATCTATCAATTCATGAAATAAACAAGTGAAGGTTGAACCACATGATGAGTGGTTCAAACTACAACTTTGTATGTGGCATAAGAGTGTAACATTCATAAAAGTATGTAATTATTTCTACAATTGCAACAACAGATGTATTATTTTGGGAAGATACATTGGCTGTGTTGTGTGTGTATGTGGTAAAGGAGAGGAAGGGTTATAAGGCAAACAAAACCTTTGATGACAACCTTGTATGTAAAAAAAGTGCATCCATTGCTACCAGTAATGCAAAAATTATAACATGTTTGTTTCATCTATTGAAAAAAATATTAATCAGTAATGGAGAGAATGGGGAAATCCAAAAAGATGTAAAATGTCCTATCAACCATGATGTAAGTCAATGCAAGTTGGAAAACACAGCATGTAGATGAACCTCCACGCAGACAAAAAGAACACTAGTAAATTTGCAAGCCGACATGTAAATATAACAAAGATGTCATAGTAAATGGGTTGTACAAATCTCTTTTACTTGAGGAGGCATGTTGTGATATTTTTCCTTCCATTTGGTTGTTTCAACATAAGGAGAAAAATCACATCTATCAATTCATGAAATTAGCAAGTGAAGGTTGAACTACATGATAAGTGGTTCAACCTGCAACTTTGTATGTGGAATATGAGTGTAATGTGTATAACACTATGTAATTAATTCTACAATTGCAAGAATAGATGTATTAGGGAAGATAGGTTGGTTGTGGTTCATGTGTATGTGTTAATGGAGAGAAAAGGTTAAAGGGAAACCAAAGCCTTTTATGACAACCTTATATGTAAATAAATGTGTATCCATCGCTACCAGCAATGCCAAAAGAATAAAAAAAAATTACATCCGTTACCAAAATCATGAATCAGTAATGAAGTGAATCAAGAAAGGCATACATGTGTAAATTTTCCTATCAACCAATGCATTTTGGAAAACACAGTGTCTACTTGAACCTCGAAGCAGACATAAAGACCATAGGTAAAATCACAACCTCACATGAAAAGAACTAAGACACCATAGTATATGGGGTCTACAAACCTATTTTACCTATGCAGGCATGTTGTGATATCAATCCTTCCATTTGGGGTGACTTAACATAACCAACAAAAGTGTATATGACAATTCATGAACTAAATAAGTGCAAGTTGAACAATAGGAAGAGAAGTCCAACCTGCAACTTTATATGTAGCCTATAAGCGTAACATGAATAATAACATGTAATTACCTCTATGGCTGCCAACAATGTGAAAATAAAAAAACATGTTCTCTACATTTGCTGATATAAAAATGACTCAACGAACGTAGGCTAAAACACATTTTTTTTGTGTATTTATTAGTGAAACATATGAATAATACGATAAAGAAATTTCAACTATAAACCTCATTGCAATAAATTGTGAAGCTCACTTGCATTGAAAACCACACTGAATGAGATAGATACTATTTTGACTTAAGAGATTATGTATTCTCTTGATTAATTAACAAAGAAGCATCTGTAGTATGTTCAAAGGCGAAGAAACAATCCAAATCTTGACGCAGCAGGTTCTATGATTTATGAAATTGAAAAGGAATCTACTCTAAAAGAACTTGAAGACAGGGAGATCAAACTTAATGAGATAGATATTATTTTAATTGAAGATATTCTTACCACTCTTGAGAATTCGACGAAGGAGTATGTGTAGTATGTGCAATGGGACAATTGCAATGTAGAAGTGGATAAAGTCGAGACATTTTTTATTTCATATGAATTTGTCTATATAATCAGAGGTTGGAAAACATAGTGTGTTAAGAAACCTATGACCCACATAGTGTTGAAAAACCCTTGATGTATAAGAATGTAATTGGTTGGTCACCCCTCAACTAAATATGATTACTTTTATGTATCCCTCGGCTGCAACTCCTCTCCAAATTCTCCACCCTTCAGCTTTGTACAAGCTCAACAAACTAACTCACAATCCACTATGTTTTCCTACCTACATATATTTTAATGATATGGGATAAGTGCACCAAGATGGTTCCCAAAAAGGGGACTTCAGTGGACAACGTTTTTTTGAAATCAAGAAATATTGACCTTGGATGTGAAATTGAGGATACTTCAACTCAAATTTTTAATATGGAACGAAAAGAAGGATTCAAGTGCTCTGAATCTACTTTCTAAACTACTAATTTAGTTTGAAAATGGTTTAGATTAAGGGGTTCAAACAAGGGATGTACACAAATTGGTGTTTTTTTTGTCAAAAAAACATAACATAGAAACTCTTATAGGACCCTCGTATGATGAACTTTTGTTTAGTATTTTTAAAATCACTATGGTCATAAGTTAGCTAATAGTATATAGTTGATGCATAATTTTTTTGATATTTTTCTAATGAAAAAATTATTTTTTACTAATTTTTGAAGTGGACACTTCCTAAAAATAAGAATAATGGTCATGCTACCCCTACAAATTTTGGAAACTAATTGATTTTTTTTTTTTTTAAATTTTTAAATTGTAGAATGGAGTCTTGTTTCTAAAAATGTAATTTATTTGAAAATTTGATGAACGGTTAATTTATAACGAAAAAAATACCAAACACTGCCTTTTGGAAAAAAAGAGACATACAAACAAAATAAATTATGGATGAATGGATTAAAATTGTCAGAAAGTGAAAAAAATTACATCATTGGATAGCTAAGAGAGAACCCAACATTACCCATGTGTTTGATTTTTTCGATATTGAACCACATGCAATCTTGACGGTGAGCATGAACTCGATTATCTGAAAAATTGTAGAATTTGCAAAAACACGTCTCTGGTTGTTGAGAATTCCCTCGAAGCCTTTGGGTTGGTATTCCAAGGAAAATACCAATCCTAAGGCTTGGGGATTCCCAAAGCAAGATATAACACGAGCGCATTATATCTCAGTTTTGACATGTTTTGTGAATGCATTGAAAAAATGTGAGTGTGTTATAACGTGCTCGTGTTTTGGTCTACATTGAAAAAAAATTCTTCTCTTTTTCTTATCTCTTTCCTCTTGTTATCTTTCAAGGAAACTATATACATGAAATAAACATTTAAGTATAAGTTTACATTTACATATGGACATTTACTTTCTTATACTTTAAGCTATATTTCATGTATATAGGCAAGATGTTTGAGAGTGGTTTCAGATCTCTAGGAATTATAATACAAATTCTAGTTTCTGGAAGATCTTAAAAATTTCATACTTAGTCAAATTTCAGTAATCAGTATGTCAAATTTCAGTAATCAGGAGGTCATATTTTAGTAGTTAGCAAGTTCTATCATCTTTCTCTCTCACTCTCTCCTTCTCTTGACTCTCTATCTCTCGACTCCCTCTCTATCTCCCTTCCTCCCTCTCTCCCCTCTCTCTCTTCTATTTTTTGGAAGATCTCACAAATTTCAAACTTGGTCAAATTTCAATAATCAGAAAATTGTATTATTTCTCTCTCTATCTCACTCATTTTTACTGCTTACACTCTAGACCTCTCTCTCACTATCTCTATCCCTTTTTCTGACTCTCTCTCCCTTGATCTCAAGACCTCTCTCTATCACTGTCTCTCTCTACCTCACTTCTCTCTCCCTCCTTCCCTCCTTCCCTCTCTACTTATCTCCATCTCCCTCCCTCCATCTCTCTCTCTCTCTCTCTACCTACCTACCTCTCCCTCCATCACACCCTACTTCTCTCTCTATTTATCTCTAGCTAACCTGTCTCTTACCTCCCTCTCTCTCCATCCATACTTCTCTCTCCCTCCTTCCCTATCTACTCTCTATCTCCCAATCACTCTCTACTGCCTACCTCTACCTCCATGTGCCCACCACTCTCTACACCTCTCTATCTCATCTTTCTATCCCTCCCTCCCTAATTCCCTATCTAATTCTCTCTATCTAGC
>CM021105.1:256085361-256383953 GCA_007115665.2 Sequoiadendron giganteum
GGAGAGACTTGAGAGAAGGGGAGGGGTAGAATTGAGAGAGAGGGAGGAGGTGGGAGGGATAGAATTGAGAGAGAGGGAGGGGGTGGGAGGGATAGAACTAAGAGAGAGAGAGAGGGAGAGAGAGGGAGAGGCATAGAGGGAGATAGAAGGAGGGAGATACTTAAGAAAGGGAGAGAGAGATATGAGAGAGAGAGAGAGATTCTCTAGTTAGGGTGGGAGGGAGAGGGGCTGGGAGAGGCAGCAGGGGTGGCAAAGAGAGACCTGAGATATAAGGGCTAAGAGGAAGAGAGAGAGATTCTCTAGTTAGGGTGGGAGGGAGAGACTTGAGAGAGGGAGAGGGGGTGGGAGGGAGATAACTAGGAGAGAGGAAGTGGAAGAGGGAGTGAGTGAGAGAGAGACCTTAGAGAGAGAAAGAGAGAGAGTGTGTGTTCTCTAGTTAGGTTGGGAGGGAGAGACCAAAGAGAGAGAGAGAGTTCTCTTGTTAGGGTGGGAGGGAGAGACCTGAGAGAGGGAGAGGGGACCTAGGAGGGAGAGACCTAATAGAGAGAGATAGAGGGAGTGAGAGATATACCTAAGAGAGAGAGAGGGGTGGGAGGGATGGAAGGATGGATAGACCTGAGAGAAATGGGTTTGGACCTAAAGCCTAAGCCATAAACCATAAAGCCTAAACCAAAGAGAGAGCAATGGGGGAGGGAGAGTGTGTGTGAGATAGATAAACACAAAGGGAAGGAGGAAGGTTGGGAGATTAAGAGAGAGGGAGATAGGGAGAGGGAGAGTGAGAGGGAATGAGGGGGGAGAGGTAGAGAGAAGTATATATGGAAGGAGAGATAGAGAGGTGGGAGGAGGGAGGGAGAGAGATAGAAGTAGAGAGGGGAGGAGGGAGGGATAGAGAGAGAGAAGTGTGATAAAGAGAATGAGAGAGAGAGGAGGGAAGGAGGTAGGTAGAGAGATTGAGAGAGAGATGAGGGAGGGTGAGAGATAGGCAAAGTGGGATAGGTTAGATAGAGAGAAGTAGAGAGGGAAGGTGGTTGGGATGAAAGAAGAGAGAGAGAGAGAGGTAGAGAGGGATAGGCTAGATAGATTGAATTAGAGAGGGGAGGTGGGTGGGAGGAAGGAAGAGAGAGAGGGGGAGATAGAGAAAATTAGAGGAAAGGAGGGAAGGAGGAAAGGAGGGAGGGATGGAGGGGGAGAGAAAGGCTAGATAGATAGAAGTATAGAGGGAAGGAGAGTGAGAGAGAGAGGTCTAGAGCATAAGGGATAAAAAATGAATGAGATAGAGTGAGAAAGATGATACAAATTGCTGATTACTGAAACTTGACATGCTAATTATTGAAATTTGACTAAGTCTGAAATTTTTGAGATCTTCCAAAAACTAGAATTTGCATTATAACTGCTAGAGATCTGAAACCACTCTCAAACATCCTACCTATATACATGAAACATAACTTAAAGTATAAGAAAGTAAACGTCCATATGTAAATGTTTATTTCATGTATATAGTTTTCCTAAATGACAACAAGAAGAAAAAGACAAGAAAAAAATTTCAATGTAGACCTAAATGTGAGCGCGTTATAATGCGCTCGCATTTTGGAAATGTTTTTGGATTTCAAAAAATGCGAAGTTTTTGAACTCAAAATACGTGCATTTTTTGAAATTTAAACCATAACGCGCTTGTCTTTTAACATGATCTCATTATGGCTTGGTAATGACAGATCCTGGGCTCGGTCATTACCAAGCCATAATGCGATCACATTTTACTATAAGGCGCTCGTGTTTTCACTATTTCAGGATAAAAAATTAAATTGTCCACAAATTGGCTACCCATTTCCATGCACCTACCCTATGATGAAATCAAAATGCAATTGATGCTCTAAGTAATAGTTTTGGTAAATTTTCAAGGTGCCTTTTCTTACATTGGTAGTGTAAGGTTTTTATTACAATCATTTTGTCTATTGATAATTCAATGTTGGAAAACATCGTGGCTTGAGGAACTTGAGATCTTACTAATACTTAAAGAGGCAGCGGATACTAGAATGTATGAAATGAACAAGGAAACATCCCTAAAAATACTTGAAAAGAAGCAAACCAAACTGTATGAGATATATAATCTATTGATTGAAGATATTCTTCCTGCTCTTAACAAGTTAGGGAAGGAGCATTTAAAGTATGTGCAATGGGAAAATGACAGTGCAAAATTAGATGCAATAGGTACTGGAATGTATGAAATCACAAATCAATTTTTTGTATAAATACTTGAAAAGAAGACCATAGTGAACGAGAAAGATAGTGTATTGATTAAAGAGATGTGGTGTTGTTGAGAATTTTAGGAAGGTGCATGTGCAGTATCCACAATGGGCATATGGCAGTGTAGAAGTCAAGCAACAAGTGTAGAAAGTATGTAATCAAAAAGAAATATTCTCTAAAAACACTTGAAAAGAAGCAAACCAAAGTGAATAAGATAGATAATGTATCAACTCACAAGATTGTTCTTTTACTTGACAACTTGGTGAAGCATCGTGCAATATCTGCAACGGGAAAATGCCAACTCAAAAGTGGATAAAGTCAATAAATTTTCTATTCCATATGAATTTATGCAAGAAAAGAAAGTAAGAGATGATGCTATAAGTGTAGTTAAAAAGATGAAGTCAAAGATTCTTCAAATTAATAATTCCATCGAACAAATACAAGATGAAATATATGATAATGAAAAGGAAAAAATAGATCTTAGAGAAGAAAAATAGAATCAGTTGGCTGGAAACGTGAACACCATATGTGAAAAGGTAGAATTTTTTTGTAAACAACTTATCAAACATAAAACATATGCATTCTCTAATAAAAAAGACACTCTCAAAGCTAAGCAAAGAGTGGCTGCAAAGCTACAAAAAAAAGTATTGAAGACATTCAAAAATCTATTTAAAAAATGGATGTTGTTGTCCTAAGGGTTGATGAGGAAGTAGTTGCTCCAAAGCTACAAATAAAAGATATGAAATAGAAGGTAGAAGCTCATGAAAATGAATTCCAAGGGGGTGATAACAGGTAACATCAATGGGGATGAGAAAAATGTGTGATTGGTCAACTTAAAGATACAAAAGCAATAGTTGGAACTACTGAAACTAAAGTCAAACAACATAAAAACTACAATTAACCACTTGGAAAATAAATTAAAACATTCAACAAAATTTTTATCATCAATATAAAAGGATTTTAATTAATGGTGTTGACACACAAGTTTAACATAACAGATAGGAAGTTGAAAAATAAACACAATAATGGAATGTGTGATTTTGAAGACATTCATATTGTTTTGTAACATTCCATATTAGAATACCTTAGGTGTTAAGAAGCAAGAAATCCAACGTGAGACAACCCTTTACATTTAAACAAGGACATTCAAATAACTAAAACCCAACATTGTGTTTTCCGAATTATAATTATTTTGTGCACTTTATTTTTTCAATCATGTGAAATTTAAACACAACAATGGAATGTGTGATTTTAAAGACATTCATACTATTTTGTAGCATTCCATGTTGAAAAAAAATGGGTTTTAAGAAGCAAGCAACCCGCCATGAGACAACCCTTCACATTTAAACAAGCAAGTTCAAATAATTGAAAACCAACACTATGTTTTTTGAATTACAGTTATTTTATGCACTTTTTTTGCAATCATGAGAAATTTAAACGCAACAATGGAATGTGTGATTTTGAAGACATCCATACTATTTTGTAACATTCCATGTTAAAAAACTATGGGTGTTAAGAATAAATAAACCTACCATGAGACAACCCTTAACATTTAAATAGGGAGATTCAAATAACTGATACCCAACATTGTGTTTTCCGAATTATAGTTATTTTGTGCAATTTAAAGCATAACAATGAAATGTGTTATTTTGAAGACAATAATATTGATTTGTAACTTTCCATGTTGCAATTCCCTACATTTTAAGAACAAAGAAACCCACCATGAGACAACCCTTCACATTTAAACAAGGAGATTCAAATAACTGAAACCCAACACTTTGTTTTCCCAATTACAATTATTTTGTGCACTTTTTTTTTTCAATCATGCAAAATTTATACACAATAATGAAATGTGTGATTTTTAAGACATTCATAATATTTTGTAAAATTCCATGCTAGAAAACCATTGGTATTAAGAAGCAAGCAACCAAGCATGATACAACTCTTCACATTTAAATAACGAGATTCAAATAACTGAAACCCAACACTGTTTTTTCCGAGTTACAATTATTTTGTGCACTTTATTTTTTCAATCATGCAAAAGTTAAACACAACAATGAAATGTGTTACTTTGAAGACATGCATACTATTTTGAAATATTATATGTTGCAAACCCATAGGTGTTAAGAAGCAACCAACCCAACATGAGACAACCCTTCACATTTAAACAAGGATATTCAAATAACTAAAACCAAACACTATGTTTTCCCAATTACAATTATTTTGTGCACTTTATTTTTTCAATCATGTGAAAGTGAAACACAACAATGGAATGCATGATTTTGAAGACATTCATACTATTTGGTCACATTTCTTATTGAAAAACCATTGTTGTTAAAAAGCATTCAACTCACCATGTGACAACACTTTGTATTTAAAAAAGAAGATTCAAATAATTGAAACCCGACACTATATTTTCCCAATTACAGTTATTTTATGCACTTTATTTTTTCAATCATTTGAAAGTTAAACACAACAATGAAACCTATTATTTTGAAGACATGCATACTGTTTTGTAACATTTCATGTTGCAAAACCATAGGTGTTAAGAAGCAAGCATCCCACCATGAGACAACCCTTCACATTTAAAAAAGAAGATTAAAATAATTGAAACTCAACACTCTATTTTCCCAATAACAATTATTTTATGCACTTTATTTGTTTAATCATGTGAAATTTAAACAAAACAATGGAATGGATGATTTTGAAGACATTCATACTATTTTGCAACATTCCATGTTGCAAAACCATGGTTGTTAAGAAGCAAGCAACTCACCATGACAAAACCATTTACATTTAATCAAGGAGATTAAAATAACTAAAACCTAACATTGTGTTTTCCAAAATACAATTATTTTGTGCACTTTATTTTTCTTATCATGCAAAAGTTAAACACAACAATGGAATGCGTTATTTTCAAGAGATTCATACTATTTGGTAACATTCCATGTTGCAAAACTGTAGGTGTTAAGAAGCGAGAAACTAAGCATGAAACAATCCTTTACATTTAAACAAGGACATTCAAATAACTAAAACCCAACACTGTGTTTTCCCAATTACAGTTATTCTATGCACTTTATTTTTTCAATCATGTGAAAGTTAAACACGCCAATGAAATGTGTTATTTTGAATACATGCATATTGTTTTGTAACATTTCATGTTGGAAAACTATAGGTGTTAAGAAGCAAGCAACCAATCATGAGACAACCCTTCGCATTGAAAAGAGGAGATTCAAATAACTCAAACCCAACACTATGCTTTCCAAATTACAATTATTTTATGCACTTTATTTTTTCAATCATGTGAAATTTAAAAACAACAATGGAATGTGTGATTTTGTATAAATTCATATTGTTTTTTAATATTCCATGTTGTAAAACCATGGGTGTTAAGAAGAAAGCAACTCACCATGAGACAATCCTTTACATTTAAACAAGGAGATTCAAATAACTAAAACCCAACATTATCTTTTCCAAAATTATAATTATTTTGTGCACTTTATTTATTGAATCATGCGAAAGTTAAACACAACAATGAAATGTACTATTCTGAAGAAAATGCATATTGTTTTGTGACATTCCATGTTGCAAAATTGTAGCTGTTAAGAAACAAGCAACCCAACATAAGAAAACCCTTCACATTTAAACAAGGAGATTTAAATAATAGAAACCCAACACTGTGTTTTCCAAATTACAATTATTTTGTGTACTTTATTTTTTCAATCATGCAAAATTTGAACACAACAATGGAATGTGTGATTTTGAAGAAATTCATACTATTTTGTAACATTCCATGTTGCACAACCATGGGTGTTAAGAAGCAAGCAACCCACCATGATACAACCCTTCACATTTAAAGAAGGAGATTTAAATAACTGAAACCCAACACTGTGTTTTCCTAAATACAATTATTGTGTGCACTTTATTTTTTGAATCATGCAAAATTTAAACAAAACAATGGAATGTGTGATTTTGAAGACATTCATAATATTTTGTGACATTCCATGTTACAAAATCGCAGGTGTTTAGAAGAAAGCAAACTTCTATGATACAACACTTTAGATTTAAACAAGGAGATTCAAATAACTAAAACCCAAAACTGTGATTATTGAATTCCAATTATTTTGTGTACTTTTTTTTCAATCATGCAAAATTTAAACACAACAATGGAGTGTGTGATTTTGAAGATATTTATATTATCTTGTAACATCCTATGTTACAAAATCGTGGCTGTTAACAAGCAAGCAACCCACCATGAGACAAATGTTTGCATTTAAACAAGGATATTCAAATAACTAGAACCCAACACTAGGTTTTCCCAATTACAATTATTTTGTGCACTTTATTTTTAAAATCATGCAAAAGTTAAACAAAACAATCAAATGTGTCATTTTGAAGACATGCATACTATTTTGTAGCATTCCATGTTGCAAAACTATAGGTGTTAAGAAGCAAGCAACCGAGCATGATACAACCCTTCAAATTTACACAAGGAGATTCAAATAACTTAAACCTGACACTGTGTTTTCCCAATTACAATTATTTAATGCACTTTATTTTTTCAATCATGTGAAATTTAAACACAACAATGGAATGTGTGATTTTGAACACATTCATATTGTTTTGTAACATTCCATGTTGCAAAAATGTAGGTGTTAACAAGAAAGCAACCCAACATGAGACAACCCTTTACATTTAAACAAGGAGATTCAAATATATGAAACCCAACACTATGTTATTCAAATCACAGTTATTTTGTGCACTTTTATTTCAATCATGTGGAATTTAAACACAACAATGGAATGTGTGATTTTCAATACATTCATATTGTTTTGTATCATTCTGTGTTGCAAAATTGTGGTTGTTAAGAAGAAGGAAACCTAGCATGAGACAACCCTTCACATTTAAACAAGGAGATTCGGGTAACTAAAACCCAACTCTGTGTTTTCCCAATTAATTTTTTTTGTGCACTTTATTTTTCCAATCATACAGAATTTAAACACAATAGTGGAATGTGTGAATTTGAAGACATTCATAATGTTTTGTAACATTGCATGTTGCAAAACCGTATGTTTGAAGAAGCAAGCAACCCAACTTAAGACAACCCTTTACATTTAAACAATGAGATTCAAATAACTAAAACACATGTTTTCCAAATTACAGTTAGTTTGTGCACATTTTTTCAATCATGTGAAATTTAAACACAACAATGGAATGTGTGATTTTGAAGTCATTCATACTATTTTGTAACATTCCATGTTTCAAAATCGTGGTTGTTAAGAAGCAAGCAATCCACCATGAGATAACCCTTCACATTTAAACAAGGAGATTCAAATAACTCAAACCCAACATTTGTTTTCCCAATTACAATCATTTTATGCACTGTATTTTTTCAATCATGTGAAATTTAAACACAACAATGGAATGTGTGACTTTGAAAACATTCATACTATTTTGTAGCATTCCATGTTGAAAAATTGTAGGTGTTAAGCAACAAGCAACCTACCATGAGACAACCCTTTACATTTAAACATGGAGATTCAAATAACTAGAACCCAACACTGTGTTTTCCAAATTAAAATTATTTTGCACACTTTTTTTAATCATGTGAAATTTAAGCACATGAATGGAATTCATGATTTTGAAGACATTCATACTATTTTGTAACATTCCATGTTGCAAAAATATGGGTGTTAAGAAGCAATCAAACCACCATGAGACGACCCTTCACATTTAAACAAGGATATTCGAATAACTAAAACCCCAAATTGTGTTTTCCCAATTATAATTATTTTGTGCACTTTATTTTTTCAATCATGCAAAATTTAAACACAACAATGAAATGTGTTATTTTGAAGACATGCTTACTATTGAACCTAATCTAAGAGTACCTATGTTGTTTGAAAATACATGATGTAATGAAACAAGGACAAAGTAAAGACAATATGAAGCAAGATAACCTAATAAATCAAACAAGTGCACCTGGAAACTGAAGAGGGATGAGGTAAATATTGTAGAAGCCTTTGAAAATCTAGAAAATATGAGTTTTATGCCTACTAGGACACTTATGCCAAGCTAGGCAACTTAGTCCCTTCTTTGTAAAATTGCTCTAGACTCCATTTCAACGAACTAGGTGCTCAAATCTACAAAAAACTCTTACAAAAACCTTTAGTGGGACTAGGTCACCACTATTTGTGACCTAGTCCCTTTCAAATTTTTAGGAAAACTAAAAGTGGATACGAAGGTCTACGGTTTGCACTCTGCTTCTCCACTAAAATCTAGACTTGGACCTGAAAAATTACTTGCAAAATACATTATATTTTGGTTTCTAATGTGTGGTTTGCCTTGGTCAAACCCCTAGTTTTTATTTAAACTTGGAAAGAGATAAAAAAACTGCATAAACCCTAGAAATAAGTGTGTTTAGAACTAGGAAAACTTGAAATAAGACAAAACCCTATTCTATTGAGCTAGAATAAGATGCATGCAAGAGATTTGAATGATTCAAGGCTTCAATCCAAGATACCTACAACATTAGAAATGAATGTGTAAGGAATGCAAATGGGATGCAAACCTCACATCTGAAGATAGGCTGAAAATGGAAGATGGAGTCACCTTGAAAACAAGTATTTAGGTGTGATTTGGTGGCTAGTTGCACCTCCTCAACCTATATTTATCCATGATTCTCCATAGGCATCCATGTTAAAGTTTTGGAAATGTGAGATCTTGAATATGAAGTGAGCTTGGAGACCTAAAAAATCCCTATTTTGTTTTCCAAAAGCTTCAGCTTTTCTATGAAAGAGAGATGAAACTTCTTGAGGAAGATTTTTTGCACTTGACTCTTGAAGTTCCTTGTGAAAAATGACCAAGAGAGCTAGAAAAAAGACCTAAAAATGTGTATTTATAAGAAACAATACCTAATTGTTGGTAATTTTTACCTAAGAGGCTGACACCCATCAGGAATTTTTAGCAAGATAGACATTTTTTCGTTTAAAGATGCACATATCCCTAAAAAGGACTAGGTCACCAACTTGGGCAACCTAGTCGCACCATTGGTTTTTGAGGTGGGATTTGTGATATTTGAATGGTTTTGATGTTATTTTTCGTGGCTTGCATAATTCCTTAGGTAAAATAGGCCTCAAAGTCAAAAATAACTAACCTTAGGGGCCTATAAATGTTCTTTTAGGAGGATGATTGATGCAAGGGTACCTAACGTTGCACCAAAATGGGAAAAAAATTGTCCTTTTCTTTAAAGGTATACAATTTTTGGCGACACATTTAGCCCCCACTTGAGCACCCATATGACTCTATGTGCATATGTAATCTAAAGAACTCTAAATAATACACTTTATTTTCATAAAAGGATACTCATTAAATGTGGGAGAATGAAGCCCCCATAGAACCACAACATTAGGAGTTGCATCTTGCAACACCAATTTGTTAGAAGTGTTGGCCTTGCCGTTGCTGCAAAATATCAACCTGTCAATGCTCAAGCATCAGTTAAGATCCACGGGAGGTGGTTAAACCATGTCACGAACCCAAAGAGAGATGCTGGTGATTAGTCCAACGATCCCCCCTTAGCATCACCTGAGGGTTTCGAACCTATGACCAGCTCTGATACCAATTGTTAGCATTGTCGTTGCACCAAAAGGTCGACCTGTGAATTTTTAAAACAAGCATTAGTTAAGATCCACAAGAGGCGGTTAAACCATGTCGCGAACCTGAAGGGAGATGTTGGTGATTAGTCCAACAAGAAGTCCAAAAATCCTCTTATCTAGTTCCTAGGTATCAAATTTGAGGGTAGATGTATGGCCCCCTTGATTCCACTTGCTTTATGAAGGTGGAATCAAGGTAGAAATCTAGCTACATGAAATGAGTACATGAATATCAGAGGGAATTTCCAAGTACCATGCCATATAAAGATAGGTGAGTGATGATGTAGGGCATGAAAACATGATTCTGACGCAAAAATCGACATAAAAAATGGAGCTCACTAGCACTCGGATGTTGATTTGAATGAAAAGCACACTAAAAAGATCTAACATGGTAAAAGTACAAAATGTGCTTAGATGAGAAAATGAGATAGAATAAAAGGGATGAAAATGGTGTAACTTGTCACTTGTTCATTTACATTTTGTAGCATGAGAGTGATGAGAAGATAATGAAAGAATGTTGATCACACGTGGATTCACACCTGCGAGATTAGATGCGTTGCATGACTAGGTAGCCAGTGGCGAGTGACAACATGAGGTGAGTTGATTCTGGAGCCTTTTCTTTGTCAGTTTTCAATCATGGGATGAATTTAATGCATATTTAGGTTAATTTAGGATCTTGGAAATTTTTTTTGCAAAGTGTCCCTTTTGTTTACAAAGTGTCCCACTTTTTCAAAAAGTGTCCCATTTCTTTGTAAAGTGTCTGAAACGGGTTCTAAGGTGTCTAGGGCCTTAGAAAAATCACACTAGAACAACATTAGCACACTTGCATGATGAATTAGAGTAGAATTGAAGATAGTAGATGATTTATATAGCATATTTTGATGATTTTGATAGGTACCCACATGATCTCTTCAGGGTCTTGGTGGGAGACAGTTGAGTTTTATTAGAGATCTATCTCTTGCTTTGTCAATGATAGATACAGAGCACATACAGGAGGTAGGTATATATTGGGCATACCTCATGCCCCCCATGGGGTACCATGGTTCGATGTTGATGGTGTTGTGTGAATGCTAGAATGCGGATACTTGCACCTTTCACCTTCCCACAGGAGAGATGACCATCACTTTAGAGGATGTACACTAGATACTCTGAATCCCTATTTTGGGGGAGTGGGTTCACCTCCAAAGGGGTAATTCTTTCCATGAGAAGTGGGCATACATGTAGTATTTCCTTGGTGGACCGGTCCATGATCATAGAGTGGCAAGATGGATTGATCTAGCACTATTATTGTATTCATGAGTTCCAGTAGTGAGGTGGATCATGATGCACACTACCACATTGGTCCTCCTACCAAATGGATGGGAAACACACCTCAAGGGTAGGATGGTGCACCTAATACAAGAGAATGCAAAGCACAGGATAATTTATAGCTAGGGATGGTGCATCCTGGCACATTTATATTATGACCTTGCACGATTTGTCTTTTGAGAGCTAGATAGCATGGTACGCTATACAGTTTTGTAGGTGTGGTGCCTAGATCATATCGCGTGTACTAGGCCTAATGGCTTCCCATTTCTGACAATGGGAGGATATCCATGGGCCTTTGGTTATCCACTTAGACGGATATGGTAATATGGGGATCTACACTTTCGGAGGGTGAGGCTAGACCGACTAGAGGAGGATGACATATTATGGAGACCATATCAGCTTTTTTTATAGTGGCCAGATCATACTAGACATATGAGGAAACTACAGTTTGATATATTTTTGGTTGGGTGACATGATCACATTGTTCAGCCCTTCTACTATGATTAGGTTATGAGATAGTTTGGATAGGTGCAGACACCACCCTAGGCATGATCATATTTTAAGAGATCCATTCAAAGTCCTCAGAGGTTGGGTGATACAACACAGTTCACTTTAGAGGATGTTGCCTATAGTGACTTCGACTATTCTAATCACAATCAGCCACTAATATCCAATGTAGATGATGTCAGTGCTACTTGGGATCATGAGGAGTGGTGGATAGCATCACGACTAGCTCCATAATTTCTAATGGATGAGCCAGTAGGGTATGTACGACAGAGTTGAGGAGACACGCTATAGGGTTGTTGATATATTTATTGACATTACTGATAAGGAGTATGATGAGGATGCATAGCCAAATTATTACAGACATGAGGGATAGGAAGAGGATCAGGATCAAGATCAAGAGGAGGAGGAGGATGGAGATGAGGAGCCACCCTTGAGTGAGATAGATGAGGCAATAGCTAGGGACTGATATTATTAGGAAAAGCCTCACCAACCCATATGACTAGATCCTAGATAGTAGCAATGACAGACACCAATACTCACATCCGAGGAGAGGCTAGCACATCATCTATGCCCCCTACATAGGATGAGGTGAATATTGCTCATCCCACCAGAGATATAGGTGATGAGATTTAATTTTGACACATGTATTTGATATTTTTATGTATGATTGGATGCATATATATCATGATGTGTAGTGATTAAATTTTGTTTCTATTTTGTAGTGCCCACAAAGGATTGGTGGGAGCTCTACCATCAGGTAGCTATGGAGATAGTGTTAACATTATTCAACAAGGAGGATATAGAATCAGAGTATGTGGCCCCACTGATTATGGAGCAGGATCTGGAGTCATTGACACCCTTTGTAAGACTACGAGTAGCATATGAGGGCCTGAGGAGGCAGGTCCATTGAGCTAAGATTGCACCATATGCATAGTCCTCATAGAATCCAACAGTGGTCGAGATATTAGATAGAGAGGTAGCATGGCTATAGGGAAAGAGGGATTAGATAGCAGGAGAGCATCGAGTGACACTTGCACAAATGGCAGGGATGGAGTTTGCAATTAGATTCGGTGGATCATGATCACAATCATGCACGACCGTCTCTTGTCCTCCTACCATTGATGTAGTGCAAGTACCAGATCCCAAGGGATCTAGTAATCATAGTCCTCAGTGATATTGTAAATTATGATGATGTGTACAAAAAAACTTTTGATATATATAGATATAAGCATTTTGATGTTACATGTTGTGATTTAATGTGTAAATGTTAAATATCAATGTGATTAATTAAATAGGATTATTTAACTAATGTCTATATGATTTAACAAGATGTATGTGATCTAATTTAAAAAATGAATATAGTTTCTATTAGATACAACATAAATATTAAGTATGTTATGCATGTATTTTTAGTAACGTAACACAGAAGGAGACATATTGAATAGTATAAAATATAAAGTAATTATAAAATTAAATTAAATAATCACTTTAGTGTTCAGGACACATGCATAATGATTTGTCAAGAATGAATCAATGAGAAATCATATAGGATATAATCTAATAGCTCTAAAAACACTTCTCTATACTTCATATCATTCAAAAAGGGGATTAGACATAATACGAACGCAAGTGCATGGCATTAATGGGTGTAAGGAAACTCAGGTGCGGAAACAGCTTCCTACACTAATCTCTTAAGGAAAGTATGGTGCAAATTCGTTTTAAACCCTTACAATTTCAGATTCGTTAATCTACTTAACAAAGATATTGCAGCAATATACCATACATACAGAAAATGAAGAATGACACAATGATTTACCCTGGGGAAAACCTTTCGGTAAAAAACCCCAGCACTCCAAAACCTGCACAATGTATTATTTTCAACACAATGGTTACAACACACTTGCAATGCAAGTTCTTTCAGGAGATTTTCAACACTTGAAGACAAAATGCGGCAGCATCAAAACGTTCCAACAATACACTCACATCACACTTCTTCGCAACCCCTAAAAAATGCTTATATCATGTGCTTCCCTTTTTAGGGCAACTTCTGAAGATATCGTGGAAGAGTGTACAGTACTCAAATTTATCAGTTGACACATGTCTTCACCTATCATTGAATCTTCCAGACATAGCTCTTACGTGTCATAGGAATCCGTCATAACCATTTCAGCCATGATCTCCTTACACACAATTCAAGATGCCGACACATTAAGTGGAGTGACACATCAACATGCAAACTAGACATGTACACTCACACTTAATTACATTATTTGCAAGAAATACATTTTACAAAACAAAAAAATAAGAATAGGAATTATCCAAGGTTGAGACACCTTATTCCTAACAATGGGGTCTTTAAGAGGAGTGCCATCACATTTTTTTAAGGTGTAATCACTAGATCCATAATTTGTATTGACCACATAGGGGCCTAACCAATTAGGATTGAACTTGCCTTTGTCAACGTAGTCGGCAGTAGTATTACGTTGGTTTTCATATAAAACCAAGTCACCTTTGTTAAATATCCAAGGAATGACACCAATATCATTTTTATGTTGCAATTATTTAGCGAAAACCTGAAGATGTTCGAGAACATTGACGTGTTGTTCATCAAGCATTTTAAGCTGGTGTAATCATTGTTCTACATAGGTGTCTTTATCGACAAGGCCTTGGAGAGCAATCTGCAACATGGGGATTTCTAACTCTAATTGCAGGATAGCCTCAGTGTCATAGATGAGGTTGAAAGGTGTATTTCCCATGGAAGAGTGAATGCTTGTGCAATATGCCCATAACACATATTGTAATTGTGTATGCCAATATTTTTGGTTTTGGTTAATAGTCTTCTTAATGATTTGTTCTAGGATTTTCTTAGTACTTTCGGCTTGACCATTAGATTGTGGGTCATAAGGTGTTGAAAATCGATGTTGAATATGAAAGGTCTCAAGAAACTTCTTCACATCATTATTTTTAAATGGTGTGCATTGTCTGAAACTAATGTAAAAGGAAGTCCAAAGTGAGCGATGATGTGTTCCAATAAGAAACAAAATATCACATCAATAGTTGTAGATCAGAGAGGAATAGCTTCTACCCATTTGGTGAAATAGTCAGTAGTAGTAATCATAAACGTATGTCCAGTGGAAGAAGGTGGTGAGGTTTTTCCAATTAGGTCTAATCCCCACATAGAGAATGAACAAATAGCTATTAGGTCATAGAGCTCAAAAGTAGGAGCATGGATCAAATGGCTATGTTCTTGGCATTTATGACACTGCTTAACATACATATAACAATATTTTTCCATATTTTTCCAGTAATAACCCATGTGAAGGAGTTTTTGCACTATGGTTTTTCCTCCAAAATAACCTCCACAAGTGCTAGAATGGGCTTGTTCAAGGGCAATATGAGTTTGAGCATCCTTGATACATTGCAGAAGAATTCCATCAAAGGATATTCTATACAATGTATCAGCAAGGATTATGCACTTAGTGGCTAACGTTTTTAGGCAAATGCAAGCATTTCTAGTTGTAGGCTTGGGAATGGTACCATCCTTTAAATATTTATAGATGGAATCATACCATTCACATGAATTATCCAAAAAAATTGGAAGGACATCATCAAGTTTATCACTGATGGAGGGTTTCATAATGGGGTGGATGGTGAAGATGACCTTTTTAGAAGGATCTAGAGGGGAGATAAGAGAGGCTACACTAGCCATTGCCTCTGCATGTCATTTATCTTTTCAAGGGACTTTATCAATGGTGAACAAGCCAAACTATTATAACAAAGTTAGGATGAGATCCTTATATTGCGATAGTTTATCATGTTTGGTTTGATAAATATTATTGATTTTTTTAATCACTAATTGTAAACTACCATAGACCTTTATATCCTTAATGCCCATGACTAAATCAATGCACAATCCTGTGATTAATGCTTCATACTCATCGGTGTTATTCGTACATAGGAAATTTAGGTGATAGGACAAGGGAATAGGATTACCCATGGGTGGAATTAAAATAACTCCAACACCAAAGCTTCTTCAACACTTAGATCCATCAAAGTACAATTCACATGTAGGAAGGTCTATGGTAAACACATTATCATTGGGAAAAGAGTCATTGGTGGGTAATGCTAAAGGAGAAGGAGTGTTGGCTAAATAGTCGGTTAAGGCTTGGCATTTGATTTTTTTTTAGAAATAAACTTAAGGTCAAACTCATTTAACAACATGACCCATTTAACAAGACATCTTGAAAGATCGGTTTTATTGAAAAGATATTTGAGAGGATCAAACTTTATCATCACCTATATTTCTATGTTTAGTAATTAATGTCACAACTTTCTAGTAGTGAATACAAGAGCTAGACATTGTTTTTTGATTGTTGTGTAATGGGTCTCATAATCTATGAGTGTTCTACTAACATAATAAACATGATTCTCTTTTCCATGGGTGTCTTGTTGAGCCAACAATGTAGCAAGAGCATGGGTAGAAGAAGCTATATAAAGGATGAAATTTTTGTTTGGTATAGCAGGTTGTAAAATAGGTGGAGTTGCAAGGTATTCCTTCAAAATCTCAAAGGCCTATTTACAATCATCATTCCAATTAAAATTTACATCCTTTTTGAGGAGATGTGTAAAAGGTAATGTACGATTGGCTAAGGATGAAATAAATGACAAATGACTTGAATCCATCCTTGCAATGTACACAATTGAGAGATGTTATGAGGAGGTGGCATACTAATTATAGAATCAATTTTATTTGTGTCCAATTCAATGTCTTTGTTAGATATGATAAACCCTAAAATCTTACCGCTATCTACTCCAAAGACACTTTTTTGGATTTAAGTGTATCTTATATTTATGCATGCGCTCAAAGATTTGTCGAAGGAAATTCACATTATCTTGGTGGGTTAAGGCTTTAGCTAGAATGTCATCAACATAATCTTCTAATATTTAATGGATGTAGTCATGAAAGATTAAGGTCATTTCTCATTTATAAGTAGCACCTGCATTCTTTAAGCCAAAAGGCATCATAACCCAACAAAACATTCCCCAAGAATATGTAAAGTCCATCTTTTATTGATCTTGTGGGTTAATGAAGATTTTGTTGTATCTAGAAAATCCATCCATAAAGGATAACAAAGCATGTCTAGCAGTTGAATCCACAATCATGTTGATGCTAGGAAAAGGAAAGTCATCTTTTAAAGATGATTTGTTCAAGTCTTGAAAATATGTGCATATCCTAACACAATTGTCAGGTTTAGCAATTGTGACAATGTTTGATATCCAAGGTGAATAATCGATAGGGCGAATGAAACTTGCACCAAATATTTTTCAAGTTCTCCTTTAACATGCAAGGCTATCTTAGGGTTCATTTTTTTTAATATTTTGGTGAACGAGCTTAGTAATTTTAGCAAGAACAATGTTATGGGTAACTATCTTTGGATCTATTCCGGGCATATCAGGATATTTCCAAGAAAATAGTTCAGGAAAAGCATGGAGCAAGGTTGCAAGATCCTCTTGCTCTTCATTGTAAAGACACTTCCTGATTTCAATGAATTTTTATTTATCATCTACATCAATTGGTATGTCAAGGGTATCTCCTAAAAGGAGTACATTGGACTTAGGAACTTCAAGATCATATGGTTCCATGCTTGTAGGAGTGTCATTAATGTCATGAACATTGAGTTCAAAATTTATCATAGCATAAGAGGCATGGATCTTGGAACGAGAAGTCTTACCTGAAGCACCTAGCAGATGTTGCAAAACTTTATCATCATGAACATAAGTGAATAGGGTGGAATCCATATAAGGGAATTTAGGATGTTGAAAAGTGATATTAGTTCTTGATGTGCATGTGATAATGTTGATATTGAGTGGGAGACATTGATTGCCCTTGGTGTTTTTAGAAAAGGAAAACACTAGACCAATCTTAATTCCTTGCGTATTAGGTTCAATGGGTACACGAATTCCTTGATCATGCTTGCCACATCCTTTACCATTGTAGCCTTATTTTTTCACAAGATCATAACCACGTCCATAAAGTATTTCTATTTTTTGTGGGTTAGGTGGTTGTTGATAATACATCTCATCAAAATTTGTCATCTATGTTTCATTTTCTCCAAAAGAGATGAGGTAGATGTGTGGGTAGGGTGTTCTTCATGTTGGGTAGAGAGGATGATTGATTTTTCTTGTTGGTCATCCACTTTTCATGTGACAATAAACTCACCCATAAATGAAGGTGTGAATTATAAATATCCCCAGTCATCACCAAGTAAATTAAACTTGGATTTGTCTTCTGGTTGATTCTTATTAGAAGGGGTAGTATTGGAGGTAGGAATTAATGTGTTGAGAGGACTTGATGTTCCCTTTTTCAAGTTGTAAGCAACTCCCAGGCTTGGGTTCTATGTCAATTTGATAAACTTTTTTATTATATATATGTTTCATTTTGTGATGAAGGATCAAGGGTACCACGTGCATCTCATGTATCCATGATCTTCCCAAGAGGAGATTATAAGAAAGGTCATTAGGCATGACATTAATAGAATTTTGCAGCATAACCAGTCTAATAGTAATAGGTGAAGTAATGACATCAAAGGGTTTCTTTGTAACATTGTCAAATCCTCTAATGGATAAGGAATCGGATTAGATTTGTGATCTATCGAATTGTGACCTATCAAGAAGCTTCACACTACACATATTTAGGGAAGATCCATTGTCAATGAGGGTCCTTTAGATGCCTATTCAATCATATTGGTCTATTATCATAAACGCTTCATTTTGTTTTCTTAGTTCTAATGGAGGGAGTTCATGTTGATAGAAAGTAATGTCCACATTAGTTGTGTTCATGTATTGTAAGAGAGCTGCCACATCATTAGCATTTGTACCAAGAGGGACCACTATCCTTTGCAATATCATTTGAAGCATAGAATGATAGTTAGGAGAGTTTTGAAGAAGATCCCAAAGGGATATCTTGGTGGGAGTATTCTTAAGTTGTTCAATGGAATTGTACTCCCTAAGTTGTGAGTTTAAATGAGGTGTCGTAGGTAAGATGGGGTTGAGCAATGGTAGGGATGTTGAGGTATTTTGTTGTTGGGGATGTAGGTTATTGCGAGTATAGTGAGTATGGGTAACGGTATCATGCTTAGGTGGGAAAAAGGTAAATTTAGGTTTAGAGGGTGTTTGGGGTTTATGGGAGGGTGGGTAGGGAGAAAGTTGAGGCTGGATGACATTGACATCTGTTCTTTGGGGTTGTTCACAATAAATTGTAGTGGATGAGTGAGGTGAAATGAAATCCTGAAGAACTTCATCTAACATATCCATATCATCACAACTAAAAGGTTTGGGAGACATGTCAGGGGTGGTTTTAGCTCTATCATCACAAACCTTAGTGGATGAAATTAGTGAGAGGAAGCCCTAGAGAGCTTCATCTAACTCATCCAAGTCATCACTACTAAAGTGAAGAAGTGTGTGCATCATTTCATGCGATGTTTCTATGTTTGTGTTTTCATGGTCCACTGAATTTGCATTAAAAGAACTAGTAACTAAAGCAGAAAATGAAAATTGTAAAGATCTAATACTACTCATAAATGCCATTAAGATAAATGGTGTTTAAGCTTATGAAAACCATATAATAGAAAGTAACTAATTTAAAATAGAGCATCAAACTAAAACAAACAAAAACTTAAGAATCTAGGAAAAAAATATAGAAATTATTGATGCAAAATGTGTACTAGGACTAGGTTGCCCAAGATGGTGACTTAGTCCCAGTATGAGTTTTTTTTGTTTTTTTTGATGAAAAATGTAGTGTTCTAGACTGTAATGTGTAGCATTAGATGGTATATGCAAAATTTCTCTATTATGCAAGGAAATAAATGAAAAAATGAGTCTTTTCACTAAGGTAAAGTATGAAACCCTAGGATGCCTTTTTAAACAATGCAAAATACAATGCAATGCTAAAAGAAGTTCCTAGGATGCAAAAACAAACTAAATCAGAATTAATATGTGTCTAAATGCAGGTTCACCAAAATGAGCCACAAAATTTATGTTTTTGTGGGATGATAAAGGAATGGGTCCCCTAATGATTTCTAGGGAACCTTTTTCACCAAGAAGAAAGGGGTTTTTTCCTTTGTGAAAACATAAATCTTGTGATTCATTCAATAAATAGGAATTGAATAGGGTTGGAGTCTTAATGTGAAGTATTATAAATGCTAAAATATGATAAGTAGATCTAACTATTGAATGTAATCTAAGAGTACATATGTTGTTTGAAAACACATGATGTAATGCAACAAGGATAAAGTAAAGATAATATGAAGCAAGATAACCTAATAAATAAAACAAGTGTACCTGGAAACTGAAGAGGGTCAAGGTAAAGATTGCAGAAGCCTCTAAAAATCTAGAAAATATAATTTTTATGCCTACTGGGAAACTTATGCCAAGTTGGGCGACCTAGTCCCTTCTCTAGAAAATTGCTCCAGACTCCATTCCAACCAACTAGGTGCTCAAATATGCAAAAAAATGTGACAAAAACCTCTACTGGGACTAGGTCACCACTGTTGGTGACCTAGTCCCTTTTATCTTTCCGAGAAAACTAGAAGTGGATAAGGAGGTCTACGGTTTGCACTCTACTTCTCCACTAAAATCTGAACTTAAACCCATAAAATCACCTACAAAATAGAGTATATTTTTGTTTCTAATGTTGGGGTTTCCTTGGTCAAACCCCTATTTTATATTAAAACTTGGAAAGCGATAGAAAATCTACATAAACCCTAGCCCTAAGTGTGTCTATAACAAGGAAAACCTGAAATAAGATAAAACCCTATTCTATTGAGCTAGAATAAGATGCATGCAAGAGATTTGAATGGTGCAAGGCTTCAATCCAAGAAACCCTACAATATTACAAATGAATGTGAAAGGAATTCAAATTGGATGCAAACCTCACATCTAAAGATAAGCTCAAAATGGAAGATGGAGTCACTTTGAAAACAAGTCTTTAGGTGTGATTTGGTGGCTAGTTGCACCTCCTCAACCTAGATTTCTCCATGATTGTCCATAGGCATCTATGTTTAAATTTTGGCAATGTGAAATCTTGAATGGGAAGTGAGCTTGGAGACGTGCAAAATCCCTAGTTTTATATCCAAAATCTTGAACTTTTCTATGAAAGAGAGATGAAACTCCTTGAGGAAGATGTTTTGCACTTGATTCTTAAAGTTGCTTGTGAAAAATGGCCAAGAGAGCCAAAAAATGACCTAAAAACATGTATTTGTAAGCGGCAATACATAATTGTTGGTAATTTTTACCTAAGAGGCCGACACCCATCAGGAATTTTTAGCAAGATAGACATTTTTCCATTTAAAAATGCAAAAGTCCCTAAAAAGGACTAGGTTGCCAACTTGGGCCATCTAGTCCCACCAAGGGTTTTTGAGGTGGAATTGGTGATATTTGAATTGTTTTGATGTTATTTTTCAAGGCTTTCATAATTCCTTAGGTAAAATAGGCCTCAAAGTCAAAATTAATGAACCTTAGGGGCCTATAAATATTGTTTTAGGAGGATGATGATGCAAGGGTACCTAAAGTAGGACCAAAATGGGCACAGAATTATTCTTGTCTTCAAAGGTATACATTTTTTTCAACACATTAACAGTTCCATGTTGCAAAACCATAGTTTTTAAGAAGCAAGCAACACAACATGAGACAACCCTTCACATTTAAACAAGGAGATTCAAATAACTAAAACCCAACACTGCGTTTTCCCAATTACAATTATTTTATGCACTTTATTTTTTCAATCATGGGAAACTTAAACACAACAATGGAATGTTTTATTTTCAAGACATGCATACTATTTTGTAACATTCCATGTTGCAAAATTGTAGGTGTTAAGAAGCAAGCAACCTAGGATGACACAACCCTTCACATTTAAACAAGGAGATTCAAATAACTAAAACCCAACACTGTGTTTCCCAATTATAATTATCTTGTGTACATTATTTTTTCAATTATGTAAAATTTAAACACAACAATGGAATGTGTGATTTTGAACACATCCATACTATTTTGTAACATTCCATGTTACAAATCCGTGGGTGTTAAGAAGCAAACAATTAAAATAACTAAAAGCCCACACTTTGTTTTCCCAATTACAATTATTTGGTGCACTTTATTTTTTCAATCATGTGAAATTCAAACACAACAATGAAATGTGTTATTTTGAAGAGATGCTTAATGTTTTGTAACATTCTTTGCTGCAAAATCATAGGTGTTAAGAAGCAAGAAATCTAGCACGAGACAACACTTCACATTTATAAAAGGAGATTCAAATAACTGAAACCCAACACCGTGTTTTCCCAATTACAATTATTTTGTGCACTTTATTTTTTCAATCATGGGAAAGTTAAACACAACAATGGAATGTTTTATTTTCAAGAAATGCATATTGTTTTGTAACATTCCATGTTTAAAAATTGTAGGTGTTAAGAAGCAAGCAACCTAGCATGACACAACCCTTCTCATTTAAACAAGGAGATTCAAATAACTAAAACCCAACACTGTGTTTCCCAATTATAATTATCCTGTGTACATTATTTTTTCAATTATGTAAAATTTAAACACAAAAATGGAATGTGTGATTTTTGAACACATTCATACTATTTTGTAACATTCCATGTTACAAATCCGTGGGTGTTAAGAAGCAAACAATTAAAATAACTAAAAGCCCACACTTTGTTTTCCCAATTACAATTATTTGGTGCACTTTATTTTTTCAATCATGTGAAATTCAAACACAACAATGAAATGTGTTATTTTGAAGAGATGCTTAATGTTTTGTAACATTCTTTGTTGCAAAATCATAGGTGTTAAGAAGCAAGAAACCTAGCATGAGACAACACTTCACATTTATAAAAGGAGATTCAAATAACTGAAACCCAACACCATGTTTTCCCAATTACAATTATTTTGTGCACTTTATTTTTTCAATCATGTGAAAGTTAAACACAACAATGAAATAAGTTATTTTGAAGATATGCATACTATTTTGTAAAATTTCATGTTCCAAAACCATAGGTGTTAAGAAGGAAGCAACCCAACATGAGACAACCCTTCACATTTAAACAAGGATATTCAAATAATTGAAACCCAACACTCTGTTTTCCCAATTAGAATTATTTTATGCACTTTATTTTTTTAATCATGCAAAATTTCAACACAACAATGGAATATGTGATTTTGAAGACATTCATACTATTTTGTAACACTCCATGTTGCAAAACCATAGGTGTTAAGAAGCAAGCAACCGACCATGAGACAACCCTTTACATTTAAATAAGGAGATTCAAATAATTGAAACCCAACACTATTTTTTCTGAATTACAATTATTTTGTGCAATTTCTTTTCAATCATGCAAAATTTAAACACAACAATGGAATGTGTGATTTTGAAGACATTCAGACTATTTTTTAACATACCATGTTGCAAAATCATGTGTGTTAAGAAGAAAGCAACCCACCATGAGACAACCCTTCAAATTTAAGAAGCAAGCAACCCACCATGAGACAACCCTTCACATTTAAACAAGGAGAATCAAATAATTGAAACCCAACACTCTGTTTTCCCAATTACAATTATTTTGTACCCTTTATTTTTTCAATCATGTGAAATTTAAACACAACAATGGAATGTGTGATTTTGAATACATTCATACTATTTTGTAACATTCCATGTTGCAATGCCCTAAGTGTTAAGAAGCAAGCAACCCGCCATGAGACAACCATTCACATTTAAACAAGGAGATTCAAATAACTGAAACCCAGCACTGTGTTTCCCCAATTACAATTATTTCTTGCACTTTAATTTTTCAATCATGCAAAATTTCAAAACAACAATGGAATGTGTGATTTTGAAGACATTCATACTATTTTGTAACATTCCATGTTGTAAAATCATGGGTGTTAAGAAGCAAGAAATCCACCATGAGACAACCCTTAACATTTAAACAAGGAGATTCAAATAACTGAAACCCAACATTGTCTTTTCCGAATTATAGTTATTTTGTGCACTTTTTTTTCAATCATACAAAATTTAAACACAACAATGGAATGTGTGATTTTGAAGACATTCTTACTATTTTGTAACATTTCATGTTGCAATTCCCTACATGTTAAGAAGCAAGCAAACCACCATGAGACAACCCTTCACATTTAAACAAGGGATTCAAATTATTGAAACCCAACATCATGTTTTCGCAATTACAATTATTTCTTGCACTTTATTTTTTCAATCATGTGAAATTTAAACATAACAATATTTTGAAGAAATTCATACTATTTTGTAAAATTCCATGTTGCATAACTATGGGTGTTAAGAAGCAAGAAACCCACCATGAGACAAACCTTTACATTTGTTGTTGTGTGTGTGTGTGTGTGTGTATTAATATACCCAACACTGTGTTTTATGAACTATGGTTATTTTGTTAACTTTTTTTTCAATCATGTAAAATTTAAACACAACAATGGAATGTGTGATTTTGAAGAATTCATACTATTTTGTAACACTCCATGTTGTAAAACCATAGCTATTGAGAAGCAAGCAACCTACCATGACACAACACTTCACATATAAACAAGGAGATTCAAATAATTGAAACTCAACACTATTTTTTCTAAATTACAACTATATTGTGCAAAAAAATTTCAATCATGCAAAATTTAAACACAACAATGGAATGTGTGATTTTGAAGACATTCATACTATTTTGAAACTTTCCATGTTGCAAAATTGTGGGTTTTAAGAAGCAAGCAACCCACCATGAGACAACCCTTCACATTTAAGAAGAAAGCAACCCACCATGAGATAACCATTCACATTTAAACAAGGAGATTCAAATAACTGAAACCCAACACTCTATTTATTTTCCCAATTACAATTATTTTGTACACTTTATTTTTTCAATCATGTGAAATTTAAACACAACAATGGAATGTGTGATTTTGAATACATTTATACTATTTTGTAACATTCCATGTTGTAATTCCCTAAGTGTTAAGAAGCAAGCAAACTGCCATGAGACAACCCTTCACATTTAAATAAGGAGATTCAAATAACTGAAACCCAACACTGTGTTTCCCCAATTACAATTATTTCTTGCACTTTATTTTTTCAATCATGCAAAATTTCAAAACAACAATGGAATGTGTGATTTTGAAGACATTCATACTGTTTTGTAACATTCCATGTTGTAAAATCATGGGTGTCAAGAAGCAAGAAATCCACCATGAGACAACCCTTAACATTTAAACAAGGAGGTTCAAATAACTAAAACCCAACATTGTCTTTTCCAAATTACAGTTATTTTGTGCACTTTTTTTTCAATCATACAAAATTTAAACACAACAATGGAATGTGTGATTTTGAAGACATTCATACTATTTTGTAACATTTCATGTTGCAATGCCTTACATGTTAAGAAGCAAGCAACCCACCATGAGACAACCCTTCGCATTTAAACAAGGAGATTCAAATAATTGAAATCCAACACCATGTTTTCCCAATTACAATTATTTCTTGCACTTTATTTTTTCAATCATGTCAAATTTAAACATAACAATATTTTGAAGACATTCACACTATTTTGTAAAATTCCATGTTAAAAAAATGTGGGTGTTAAGAAGCAAGAAACCCACCATGAGACAACCATTTATATTTATACAAGAAGATTCAAATAACTAAAACCCAACACTGTGTTTTCTAAACTATAGTTATTTTGTTCACTTTTTTTTCAATCATGTAAAATTTAAACACAACAATGGAATGCATGATTTGAAGAAATTCATAATGTTTTGTAACATTCAATGTTGCAAAACTATAGGTATTGAGAAGCAATCCACCCACCATGAGACAACCCTTCACATTTAAATAAGGACATTCAAACAACAAAAACTCAACACTATGTTTTCTTAATTACAATTATTTTGTGCACTTTATTTTTTTAATCATGAAAAATTTAAACACAACATTGAAATGTATGATTTTGGAGACATTCATACTATTTTTGTAACATTTCATGTTGCAAAACCATAGGTGTTAAGAAGCAATCAATCCACCATGAGACAACCCTTTACATTTAAACAAGGAGATTTAAATAACTGAAACTTGACACTATGTTTTCCTAATTATAAATACTTTGTGCACTTTATTTTTTCAATCATGCAAAAGTTAAACACAACAATGACATGTGTTATTTTAAAGACATGCATATTGTTTTGTAACATTCCATGTTGCAAAATCATAGGTGTTAAGAAGCAAGCAACATAGCATGACACAAACCTTCACAAACCAAGGAGATTCAAATAATTGAAACTCGACACTGTGTTTTCCCAATTACAATTATTTTATGCACTTTATTTTTTCAATCATATAAAATTTAAACACAACAATAGAATGTGTGATTTTGAAGATATTCATACTATTTTTTAACATTCCATGTTGCAATTCCCTATGTGTTAAGAATAAAGCAACACACCATGAGACAACCCTTCACATTTAAAAAAGGAGATTCAAATAACTGAAACCCAACACTATGTTCTCCCAATTACAATTATTTCTTACACTTTATTTTTTCAATCATGCAAAATTTAAACAAAATAATGGAATGTGTTATTTTGAAGAAATTCATACTGTTTTGTAACATTCCATGCTAGAAAACAATGGGTGTTAAGAAGCAAGCAACCCACCATGAGACAACCCTTTACATTTCAACAAGGAGATTCAAATAATTGAAACCCAACACTGTGTTTTGTTAATTACGGTTATTTTATGCCTTTTTTTTCCAATCATGTGAAATTTAAACACAACAATGGAATGTGTGATTTTGAAGACATTCATATTATTTTGTAACATTCCATATTGCAATGTTGTACATGTTAAGAAGAAAGCAACCCACCATGAGACAACCCTTGAAATTTAAACAAGGAGATTCAAATAATTGAAACCCAACACTATATTTTCTCAATTACAATTATTTTTTGCAGTTTATTTTTTCAATCATGAAAAATTTAAACATAACAATGGACTGTGTGATTTTCAAGACATTCATACTATTTTATAACATTCCATGTTGCAAAATAATGGGTGTTAAGACAAGAAACCCACCATGAGACAACCCTTTATATTTAAACAAGGAGTTTCAAATAACTGAAACCCAACACTGTGTTTTTTTATTTATAGTTATTTTGTGCACTTCATTTTTTCAATCATGCAAAATTTAAATACAACAATGGAATGTGTGATTTTGAAGACATTCATACTATTTTGTAACATTCTATGTTGCAAAACCTTGGGTGTTAAGAAGCAAGAAACCTACCATGAGACAACCCGTTACATTTAAACAAGTAGATTCAAATAACTGAAACCTAACACTATGTTTTCCCAATTACAATTATTTTGTGCACTTTATTTTTTCAATAATGCAAAAGTTAAACACAACAATAAAATATGTTATTTTAAAGACATGCATATTTTTTTGTAACATTCCATGTTTGAAAACCATAGGTGTTAAGAAGCAAGAAACCCAACATAAGACAACTCTTCACATTTCAACAAGGAGAAATAAATAACTAAAACCTAACACTGTGTTTTCCCAATTACAATTATTTTTTGCACTTTTTTTTTTCAATCATGCAAAATTTAAACACAACAATGGAATCTGTGATTTTGAAGACATTCATACTATTTTGTAACATTCCATGTTGCAATGCTCTACGTGTTAAGAAGCAAGCAACACACCATGAGACAACCCTTCACATTTAAATCTAGAGACTCAAATAACTAAAACCCAACACTTTTTTCTCCTAATTAGAATTATTTCTTGCACTTTATATTTTCAATCATGCAAAATTTAAACACAACAATGGAATGTGTGATTTTGAAGACATTCATACTATCCATGTTGCAAAACTATAGGTGTTAAGAAGCAAGCAACCCACCATGTGAAAAAACTTTACATTTCAACAAGGAGATTCAAATAACTGAAATCCAACACTATTTTTTCTAAATTACGGTTATTTTTTGCACTTTTTTTCAATCATGCAAAATTTAAACACAACAATGGAATGTGTGATTTTGAAGACATTCAAACTGTTTGGTAACATTCCATGTTGCAATTCCCTATGTGTTAAGAAGCAAGCAACCCACCATGAGACAAACCTTCACATTTAAACAAGGAGATTCAAATAATTGAAACCCAACATTGTGTTTTCCCAATTACAATTATTTCTTGCACTTTATTTTTTCAATCATGCGAAATTTAAACACAACAATGGTGTAATTTTTGAAGACATTTATATTGTTTTTAACATTTCATGTTACAAAACCGTGGGTGTTAAGAAGCAAGCAACCCACCATGAGACAACCCTTTATATTTAAACAAGGAGATTCAAATAACTGAAACCCAAGACTATATTTTCTAAATTACAGTTATTTTGTGCACATTTTGTTAATCATATGAAATTTAAACACAACAATGGAATGTGTGATTTTGAATAAATTCATACTATTTTGTAACATTCCATGTTGCAATGCCCTACATATTAAGAAGAAAACAATCCACCATGAGACAACCTTCACATTTAAACAAGGAGATTCAAATAACTGAAACCCAACATTGTGTTTTCCTAATTACATTTATTTCTTGCACTTTATTTTTTCAATCATATAAAATTTAAACACAACAATAGAATGTGTGATTTTGAAGACATTCATACTATTTTGTAACACTCCATGTTGGAAAAAAATAGGTGTTAAGAAGCAAGCAACCCATCATGAGATAACCCTTTACATTTAAACAAGGAGATTCAAATAACTTCAACCCAACATTGTGTTTTCCAAATTATAATTATTTTGTGCACTTGTTTTCAATCATGCAAAATTTAAACACAACAGTGGAATGTGTGATTTTCAAGACATTAATACATTTAAACAAGGAGATTCAAATAACTTAAATCCCACACATTATGTTTCCCAAATTAAAAATTATAAGGTGTTGTAGAACCCTCTACCTACAACCGAATTGGTTAGCACCCCTCACCTCGATTTGGTCAATTTTCTCCTCCAACTCCTCCATGTGCACTCCAAAATTCAACTTACAACATGTGAAATACCTAATAGCACCTGGATTTAGTCAGTTTTCTCCTCCAACTCCTCCACGTGCACTCAAACCTTTATCTTTCAACAAGAAGATTGGAAACAAAAAGGCCCATGTCATTCCCGTTCCAATTTTCTTGTGCCGAAAAAAAGTAAATGAAATTGAAAGTTCACAGCCAAGCTAAGGCACCTGCCTTTTTTAGGTGGCAAGAGGTGGGAAAACCCACTTCACAACATTGTTAAATCCTACCTACCATTCCCTAAACGTTTCTTCTCGTCTATCAGTTTCGTCACTTTCAACCCCCATTTAGTGGGCCCCACAGTATGATGTTTCATCACATTATGTATGTTACTATGTATGTCATTATGTATGTTTTCATGTGTTCATGCATGTACATGGGTCACTTTTGTCTAGGATTTAGCCGGCTCTTGAACTTTTTGTCAATTAAATTATGAATTTACAATATACTTTTCAAGATGCTAAGCTTTAATTTAACTTTCATAATTTGTCAAGATGGAAAAAAATAGCATTAATTAGTTTTTTATCATTGAAATTCATAGCTTCTATTATTAGCTTCTTAAAAGAAAACAAGAAGAAACTTCTATTAATTATAAAAAATAGATTAACTGATCCATTTCCCTTTCCAAGAAGAAACTTCTATTAATTATAAAAAATAGATTAGCTAATCCATTTCCCTTTCCATTCCACCCAAGGTTCAATGTATAGGTTGAAAATATGGAGAAAAAACAAAGATGAAGATAAAAAAAATCACCTATTGTTATTAAACTTCTATTAATTATCCCAAAAACAGATTGGTTGATCTATTTTGTTTCCATTCCATGCAAGGGTCAATGTATTCCTGCTATAAAATAAGCAATTTTTAGTGGGAAAGGAAAGAAAAATAAGGGTCTCCTTGTTTACAATTAATATGGATATTACATTGATTTCTTGGTATTCTTTGCTCCTTTCCACTTATTCACTATTATTGTTCTTGTTTGTATGGAGAAGGGAGAATAGGAGAACGCCTCCTGCTTGGCCTATTGTGGGAAACCTGTTTCAGCTAGAAAAAAGGGTGCATGAGTCTTTGTATGCCCTTTCTCTACAATACAACCCACTGATGAGTGTTCTTCTAGGAATGATACCAACAATGGTGGTATCCTCTCCTACCATGGCAAGGGAGGTCCTTAAAAAATATGACATCTTTTGTGGGTGAACAATTCCAGTAGCAAACATAGCTCTTTCACATCACAAGTCCTTGTTTTCTTGGGTTGAATGCGACCCTTACTAGTGCCATCTCCATCCTATTTCAATGGTTGAGCTCTTCAACAACAAAAGAATCAAAGCTCTAAAACATCTTAGAAGAGATCAAGTATTTTACATGATTCGACTCATTTTTGAGGATAAGGGAAAGGTTGTCAATATCGAGTGTACGATGTTCTGCACATCTCTCAATTTTTTGGGCAATGTGATTTTCAACACAGGCATCTTCAATCCACACAATCTAGAGTCTGGGAGGCTCAAAGATAGCTTCTGTGAGCTCATGAAGGTCATCGCAAAGCATAATATGGAAGACTATTTTCCATTTCTTTGATTCCTCGACCTCTAGGGCGTGACCCGTGAGATGGGCAAGAGTCTGTAGGTATTGTATGACTTTAGCGATACATTCATACAAAAAAGACTCACACCCACTGACCAAAGCGTTAAGCATAACGAGTCAAAGAGGGATTTTCTATATGTTCTGTTGGATTCCACAAGCAAAGATTTCACTCTTGTTAGTGTTCAAGCATTCATAACTATGAGTACTTACTATTGAAGGGACTAAAAGAAAAACCCCACTATTTTACAGACCTCTAATTCTTCTCTTTGGTTTCAGGAATTTTTTATTGTAGGTACTAAAATGACCACTACAACAATAGAATGGGGCATGGTAGAATTCATTCACAATCCATGGAAATTAGAGAGAGGCCATCAAGAACTAGATCAAGTCATTGGTTGCAATTGGAAAGTGGAGGAATCTGACGTAGATCATCTTCCTTATCTCCATATAGCCATGAAAGAAACATTATGTTTACACACAATAGGTCCTTTGTTGCTCCCCCAAATATCCACCACCTACTGTGAGATTGGGGGATTTGTGATACCCAAGGATAGCCAGGTGTTGGTGAGCATGTGGGCTATTGAGAGGGACCCTTCAATTTGGAACAGTCCTAAAGAATTTATACCAAAGAGATTTTTAGAGGGTGAGCATAGGAAGATAGAATAAAAGGGCAAAATAATTAACCTAATTCCATTCAGATCAGGGAGAAGAATTTGTCTAGGTCTTCCATTGGCCAGTCATATGGTTCATTTAGTTTTGGCTTCTTTACTTCATTCATTTGAGTGGAAACTTCTGGATGGGATGAGCTACAAGCAGATGGACATGATCGATGAGTTTGGAATTACTTTCAAGAAGGTTGTAGACTTGACAGCAATCCCCATACCATGTCTCCCAAATTATATATACTAATCGTTGCATGTAGTGACATGCAACAATGAGCCGATAGGTGAAGCAAAGCACAAATGGCAAGAATGCAAATTGAGGGAGAGGATGTGTAGATATGTGTGTAGAGAAAAATGATAGGGGACAAGTAAAGGTACTAATACATGTTGGTTATGTCAAAAGAATAATAGAGTTATTTGAAAGCTTATTTCGAAAGATTACATGTACACTTGGGTGGGTGCATGGAAATGGGTAGCAATTTTGTGGACACCTTTCAATAAAATTTTGAAAATCAATAACGCAAGCATGTTATAACATGCTCGTGTTATTGCTTGTTAAAAGAAAAGAAAAAAAATTGAAAACCTATCATTGTTATTTCGACTATTTTTTTCTTGTAGTCGCAGCCAAAATCCCCATACTTATGCGCTCACATTCTAGGATGAGCAATTCAACAATTTTTTTCACCAGCAATTTCTATTTCTTCGGAACGATGGTGCCATGACGAGGAGGAGATGTGAGAGGTAAGGAATTTATGGTTTTTGTTTTGAATTAGTTAGTTTTCGGTTGAATTTGTTAGTTTTAGGTTGAATTTGATATATATTTGTTTGAATTTTTAGGAGATGCAAATCAACTTGCAAACCCTCAATATCCTCAACAAGAAGACCAACAAAATCCTCAAGATCAAAATCAACCACAACAACAACCTCCTCCACCAATCACTCAATCCCCTCCTGGCACTCGAAAAAATTTAATGAGTGAAATTGAGAACAACAAAAAAGAAATTGAGGATTTGATCAATAGGTTGAGTGATCCAAATGGTTCAACCACAGAAAGAATGACCCTAGAAAATTCATTGAAATATATGGTAAAAAATGTAGATTGAGTTAGCAAACAAATAACTGGATCGCAAGATAGGAGCAAGGCAGCTAGGGATTATTATCCAAATAAATTATCATACAAAGATGTAAAGGATTTAAAAATTACAAAAGGTGATTTGTGCTCATTATTCACTGACCCACACACAAATCAAAATCTCACCCTCAATGCAAAGAGGCTTCCTATCCATTGGTGCCACCACCAACAGATTAGGGACCAGTTTTATGATAGGTGGTACATGGTCTTCGATTACCCACTATGCAACAATTGCGAGGTCTCACAATATTTCCTTAGGAAACTATATAGTGATTTCATATCAAGAACAAAATCCCAAATTATTTTTATATGAGGGATTTCCAAGGGAGAGGTGGGGGGTTAGCTCAGGATAGACCCGGTGCACAGCCGGATCCTATGTGGCAAGGTAGACGAGCTCTAGCTAGGCCACCTCATGAGCACATTGTTATTCCTTCCATCAGGAATGAAAGTGTTGACTTAGAGACATTGCAAGCGATCAATACTTTGACTCGGAGTGTCATCCATCATACAATCCCTATTCTACAGCACCATCCAGGGGAGTCTTCGAGTGGTGGTGGTCGAACACATGTGTGTCAATCTTGCGGGGCTACTATTTCATATGACCCCACTGAAACTCAGGAGACTAGTACATAGGATCCATCTACAACTATGGAGATGGAGAGGAAAGCTGAAATTTTGCATGAGGCATATGGCATTGATAGTCAGGTAAAATTTAGTGCATGTTCATTGAATTTAATTTATTAAATTTTGATTTTGAAATGAAAGATTAACTAAAAATGTTTTATGATTTTAATAAAATTGCAAGGTCATAGTGTTGAGACTAGATACACCGCCCCCCCACCAACTTATTTCTGCAGTACACCTATTGTTGGGGTATGTAACTAGTAAACAATTATAAATTTATTGCATTTTAATAGCATTGTTTTACGAATGGTAATTTAATATGTGATTTTGGATGTTGAACAAACTAATATTGGAGGTTTTGATGGAACACTTCCCAATGATGGTGGATTTACTCAAACCTACATGGAGGTAATAGAATAAAGAGTTTAACTAATGAATCAAGTACTTAATAGATTTGTGTAGTTTATATGCACATCGTTGATTACGTTGAATAATTTGTTGTTTTATTTTCAGATGATGCAAGCTGAAACACCTATGAATGTGATGAGGGCAATGGATATTGGTGTGTCATCTACTATACAACCTTGATGGCTCTGATAGGAGAGGTATGAGGAAAATTAGTAAATTTAAATTTAAATTTGTTGTTATAGATGTTAGTTAGTGAAAAATCAAACCATTATTGATTCACGTAGTTTAATTTCTATTTGTATGGTTTATACAGTGCTTGAGCATGCCTGAGCATGGGCATGAGAATATTTTTCCAGTGGAGATAGATCATGAGATGGAGGTAAGTGATTATTTTGTCAAATATATCAATTTTTATAATGTAATTTCTATATATTCATGTCTTTACTTCTTATTGTAGCAGTTAAAAATTCACCATGAACTAAAGACTAGGAGGAGCAACAGGAGCACTCCTCGAGCACAACAAAAATGAGTGACAGACCTATCACCATCCGATCGAAAAGGAAAGGGAAAGAATTTATTTCTAGGGCATGGAGAGAAATTAATTTTGATTCCAGAGCCCTTTGTTGTAAGCCTACATGGCAGTTTTGTACATATTTTTATTGGACATATTTGACATTGTATGCCTATATGGGATTCTCGTAAGCCTATATGGCTATTTTATACATATATTTCATACTTATACCGACATATATTGATGTATGCCTACATGGCTATTTGGTTAATACAATTATCTTTTATCGATGCCTATCCATATTTGCAATATAAATTGATGGTTCAATAGATATGAGTTATGTGTATTCAAGTGTATAATTTACAACTGATGTGTATACTTTGTGACTTACGTGCATTCAAATGTATACTTTGTGGCTTACGTGTTTTCATGTGTATACCTTGTATTCATGCATATACTTTTTATTAATTTGTGTATACTATGTATTCGTGTGTATAATTTTTGAGGCTTACGTGTTTTCATGCTTATACCTTGTATTCGTACATATACTTTGTATTAATTTGTGTATACTATGTATTCGTGTGTATAATTTTTGAGGCTTACATGTTTTTGAGTACTTGTGCTTCCCTTATTGACATGTACATGCTTGAATTGTTCATGTGTATAATTATTAATTGGTTAGCCCTAACATTGATCATTGTTGTCCTTCATGATTTATCTTGAATATTAATTGATTGATGTTAAACAACTTTATCTAAGATAAAAAACACGTTTAGAATTGGAATTCCATGAAATGATTCATAGAATGATTCCAATATGTTCTTTATCTAAAAGCTGGAGGCTGTACCAAGTACGGGATCAACAAGTTTGTATCAAAAATCTAAAAACAGAGAAGAGTGTGAATAATTCTTATTAGATCTTCTCCAAAAGTTCATCAACAACCTCCATTCGAGCCTCTCAAGGCTTTACATAGTGTTTTACACCCTTCTCTAACTGATCCACACCCCTAACTAACTAAAAACCAACTTTCAAAAAAAGTAACCGTTGCATTTCAAATTTGTTGCTTTAAGCAGTTTACAAATTTGCAACTTTAGACTCCTCCAACCTAATGATTACATCTAATGACCTCTAAACCCACACAAATGGTGTACAAATAGCCTTATTACATTGACAAAAATCCATTCTTTCACAATCATATAAAAATTCACAAATTCTCCTTCAAAGGCTACAAAGACAACTTCTAGTGCAAGATTGAAATTTTCACATTTTTTATCACTAGAACCAAAATTCACCCTAAAACATACCTAATGGTCTTAATTGACCTTATTCAAGACAAAGCATGCTCAAAATACCCACAAAAACCTATTGAAAAACCTATTCACCATCAGATAATCACTAAAACCATTGAACTAGACCTTCTTCATCAAATGGAGGAAAAGGTGCTTTGCACCAATGATCATACATTTTTTGTGTGAAATACTCGAACTTCTCAACCGTTCTTTGTATGTTTCTCTTTTCTAGTGTTTTGCATGCCATATTAAAGGATCAAGCCAGTTGAACATAAGTCAGATCAATTCCATGTGTTTGGGTGTGAAAGAGGACCATGCCTAACGTAAACCTACCTATTGGGATGCGTTGGAGTAGTTAGTTTGGAGACATGAATTGCAAAACGAAAGTTGCAGCACATTGCAACTTTGCACAACTTGAATTTGACACTTTTTCCATCAAGTGAAAATCCATCACCACAGGAAAACCACTTCGAGATAGCCAAAACTAAGAGAGGTTTTTGTAGAGGGGCCCAAAACAATCATGTAGGATTATATGAGAAGTTTCTAAGCATTACGATATCCCAGTAATAGCATGTTGAAGTTTGCAGTCATTTTGCACTTTGGACCCTTAAGGGATCGATCCGGTGGAACATAGCTCAGAGCGATTCTACATGTTTTGGTGTGAAAGAGAACCATGCCTGGTGTAAACATACCTATTCAGATGTACTGGAATAGTTTGCTTGGTCACACAAGTTGTAGAGAAAAATTTGCACCACTTTGCAACTTTGCACTGCTTGAATTTGATGCTTTTTCCATCAAGTGAAAATCCGTTGCCACGGGAAAACCACTCCAAGATAGCCGAAACCGAGAGAGTTTTTTCTAGAGGGACCCAATGCAATCATGTAGGATCAGATTATAATTTCCTTAGCATCATGATATCCAAGTAATAGCATGTTGAAGTTTGCAACTGTTTTGCACTTTGGACCCTTAAGGGATCAATCCAGTGGAACGTAGCTCAAAGTGATTCCATGCGTTTCAGTGTGAAAAAAAAATATGTCTAGCATAAAAATACCTATTCATATGTGTTGGAGTGGTTAGTTTGATCGCACAAGTTACAGAGCGAAAGTTGCACCACTTTGCAACTTTGCACAGCTTGAATTTGACACTTTTTCCATCAAGTGAAAATTCGTTGCCACAAGAAAAGCACTCTGAGATAGCCAAAACCAAGAGAGGTTTTTGTAGAGGGTACCATTGTAATCCTATAGGATTATATGATAATTTTCTAAGCATCACGATATCCGATTAATAGCATGTTGAAGTTTGTAGACATTTTTCACTTTGGACCCTTAAGGGATCGATCTGGTGGAACATAGCTCGGAGCAATTATGCATGTTTCAGTGCAAAAGAGGACCATGCCTAGCATAAACATACCTATTTAGATGTGTTGGAATAGTCTGCTTGGTCACACGAGTTGCAGAGCGAAAGTTGCACAACTTGAATTTGACAGTTTTTCCATCAAGTGAAAATCTGCCACCACGGAAAAACCACTCCAAGATAGCTGAAACAGAGAGAGGTTTTTTTAGAGGGGACCAATATGATCTTGTAGGATCAGATGAGAAGTTTCTAAGCATCATGGTATTTGATTAATAGCATGTTGATGTTTTCAACCATTTTGCACTTTGGACCCTTAAGGGATCGATTCAGGGGAACATAGCTCAGAGCGATTCTGTGTGTTTCAGTGCAAAAGAGAACCATTCCTAGTGTAAAAATACCTATTTGAATGCATTGGAACAATCCACTTGGTCACACGAGTTGTAGAGCAAAAGTTGCACCATCTTGCAACTTTGCACAACTTGAATTTGACACTTTTTCCATCAAGTGAAAATTCGCTGCCATGGGAAAACCACTCCAAGATAGCCAAAACCAAGAGAGGTTTTTGTAGAGGGGCCCAATGCAATCCTATAGTATTAGATGAGAAATTTCTAAGAATCACGTTATCCGAGTAATAGCATGATTAATTTTGCAGTCATTTTGCACTTTTCACCCTTGAGGGATCAATCTGGTGGAACATAGCTCAGAGCAATTCCACATGTTTTGGTGCAAAAGAGGACCATTCCTAGTGTAAAAATACCTATTCATATGTGTTGGAATGGTCCACTTGGTCACACAAGTTGCAGAACAAAATTTTCACCACTTTGCAACTTTGCACTGCTTGCATTTGATGTTTTTTCCATCAAGTGAAAATCCGTCACCACAGGAAAACCACTTTGAGATAGCCAAAACTGAGAGAGGTTTCTATAGAGGCGCCCAACACAATATTTTAGGATCAGACGAGAAGTTTCTAAGCATCATGGTATCCGAGTAATAGCATGCTGAAGTTTGCAGCCATTTTGCACTCTGGACCCTTAAGGGATAGATCTGGTGGAACATAGCTCGAAGCGACTCCGCATGTTTCGATGTGAAAGAGGACTATTTCTAGCATAAAAATACCTATTCGGATGCATTGGAGTAGTTATTTTGGTCACACGAGTTGCAGAGTGAAAGTTGCACCACTTTGCAACTTTGCACAACTTGAATTTGACACTTTTTCCATGAAGTGAAACCCCCCGCCACGAGAAAACCACTCCGAGATAGCCAATACCGAGAGAGGATTTTCTAGAGGGGCCCAACATGATCTTGTTGGATCAGACAAGAAATTTTTAAGTGAAATGGAATAATTTTTATGGGGTTTGTGTTGCTGCCCCTGTAGATTTTGATGGAAAAAGGCATGAAAAATGAGGTTTCACCCTAGGGTGTGCTAAAATATTGCATGTAGAGGTTGGGGGATTGTCTTTTCAGTTTTTTCAAGTGATTTTAAGAAGGTCTAAGGTTGTGGCATGTTCTGGTAAGGTGTGGAACCATTCCTTTCAATAAACCCTCCTTATACTAGAATAAAATAAGGGTTTTGGTTTGGCATGGTGGAGTGAGTTTATCCTGAGATAAATTGTAGATATGAGGGTTTGGATACATGATAATTTCTGCCTCAACAATTTAAGGGGCTCTTGAATGTTTAAAGGTATGTTTTTTTGTTGAATTCCCCTGCACAAATAAGGTGATTTTAAGAAGGTTTGAGGCGGTGGCACATTCTGGTAAGGTGTGGAGCCATTCCTTTCAATAAACCCTCCTTATATTAGCATAAAATAAGGGTTTCTTTTTGGCATGGTGGAGTGAGTTTTTCCTAAGACAAATTGTAGATCTCAGGGTTTGGATACATGATAATTTCTGCCTCAACAAGTTAAGGGGCTTCTTGGATACTTAAAGGTATGTTCCTTTGTTTCTTGAATTCCCCTGCACAAATAAACACACACACACCTAAAATATCCTAATTCGACCTTACATGCTTCATATCACTTCTCTAATCACCTAATGACCTCTTTGAGACTTTGAATACATTACATATGACCTTTACCTAACCTTTTTCACATTGTTTACATTTCAAATTTCAAATTTTGCAAATTTTCCTATTGAAGGCATTTACAGAACAAAGTGCTACTGCACCAAACATGAACTCCAAAATTACAATATTTGAGTAAATCTCATTACAATTCCTTAGGTACTTTGTTCTCATAGATCTTTTACAATGTCACTCATACATTCAAGATTCTCTTTAAATGTCTAAATCATAGGTGCTCATTATGAGGTTAACTTCAATTGAGTAACTTTAGATTCCCTCGCTAAGCTTCACATGCTCATTTATAATGGCTTGAAATCAAAATTGAGATTTTTCAAGATCATCAAAATAAGGATGTTGTGTTTCTTTTATGGCTGAGATTCTCTTTGATGGATCATAAATTAGTATTTTCTGTAACAAGAGATCAATCAATTTTTAGTAGTTTACTTACAAATACGCAAAGTAAAAGAGAAAAAGAAAGAGCATCCAAAATAGAAATGAAATAAAAATAGATGGAAGGTACTTACAGATAGGCATGCAGGTCTCACAACTTAGTCACTCCTGGTCATACATCTTCACTGGGAATTCCAACATACCTATTGCACACAACACCTCTCATGAATAGAGTAAGTTGAAATTTCAGATTCTCTTATAATGTCTACATCATAGCTACTCATGATAAGGTTAACTTCAAATGAATAACTTGAAATTCCCTCACCAAGCTTTGCACAGACTTTTCTAATGGCTTAAAATCATGATTGATATTTTTCAATATCATCAAAATAAGGATGTTGCATTGCTTCTCTGGCTAACATTCTCTTGGATTGCTCATATATCTGCATTTTTTGCAAGGGGACACCAATCATTGTTTAGTATGTTACTTACAAATACGTAAAGTAAAAGAAGATGATAGCATTGGCATCAAAAAAATTAATGTGCATACAAGTAAAAATAAAAAGAACCAATGTACATATACTTACAAATTAATCCAATGAACCATTCGGGTCTACTCTACTCTTTATTGTGTCAAGTATTGCCTCATGGTCAAACTCACAGACCTTCCACAAGGTCTTCTTCAAAGTTCTACCCCCATATTTGGTCAAACAAACATTGGATGCCATGAAAAGGTTTGAGTAATGAAGAATCTTACGATGCATGTCAAAGTCTTGAAATAGCCAACGTTTAACACTCAAATGTGGGTACCTTCTAAGCCATGTTCAAGTAACCGCAACTGAGTGTGTAGGGTATTCGATGTTTTCTCCATCTATAACTGGGGCCTCCAATTTTGTTTTGGCCTCAACACAACAACACAAGTAATATTTTGTTCCCTCTTCATTGTCTTCATCTACAATAACTACATAAACATGCCCTGCATTGATATGTGCAAAAAATATCTTAAAAATTTTCAACATTACGAATACAGTACAAAGTAAGATAATGATATGGAATTTCAAAAACTAAGCAAGTATATATATCACCTGGTTGAACTAGATCTAATACGTGGTCAAAGTCGACTGATGATTCCATCTGTGTCAGTTCTAATGTCTTCAGAGGACGATACATGTGAAGTGGGCTAAGATAACTTGTCAGCCATATGTCAACCCACTCCCCTGACTCACAATAATTCTAGGCTTACATTATACATGAAGAAAAAAAGCATGCCATCTTTCATGTATCGATACTCCGTGAACCTGCATTTGAGCTAAGGAAAGACTATACCTCACTCGATCCTGTTAGTGTACAATATTCCTCATATTGTGCAATGTTAGTATCATCCATCAACCAAAAGAATCTACAAACTAAAGACATTCCTTCATTACCTGGACCCATCGAAGCATTACACCACTTGACAGTTGATTTTGCATTTGTCAACTTTGCGTTGTCTTTATACTTTAACTCTTTTCATGCTAATGCTCTTTTCATGCATGCTCCTACACCATCATGCTCCCCTTTCCATGTCCGACCTCACAAAAGTTCCACATATGTTGAACACTTGTAATTACATGCATCCTACACAACCAGTAGAACATGCGTGAGTTCTTGAACTATTCTACATAGTTATCAACCATATTAAATGTCGGTCATATTTTATGCCCCTCTGAGCCAAACCACTGTAGAACATTTCGAAGCAACCTTGCACGAACTCTGGAGAATGTGTGCGATCATCACTAATACAAAAGTGGTACTCCCTCAATACCTTCCGTTGGTCATCTGTACTATCAGATGCATGAATGAATGCTATGTGCACAAATATCGAAACCTATGTGGAGTTGTAATACTATGACTGCACCTCATGTTGTGGTTGTAGAGTGTAGTTCTCCACAAATTCAACCACTGATACTATGCTTCCAATTGGAAAGGAGTCCTTGCATAGCTTGAATTATGTGTCCAACCATCGGGCTCTATGGGTATGCATTGCATACTTAGATAGTATATTATCATGAAACATGGACATAAACTGGTACACTAGAATCTTCTCAATAACCAAATCACACCTTGTTGCTTGAGACCCATCTTTTGTAGCATATTCCATTATTTTATACTTCGTGAACTCTACTAGTTTTTGTCCCACTGCATCTGTTCTTTCCATATGTTGACATACTGGCATACACTGGAAGCCACCACAACGCTCGCATGAACCATACAAGCATGTTGTCCTATAGAATATCTGGCCATCCTCTATTTCACATAAATTTTTTCATAAGAAATCTCTTGAAGATCTTGGTGGGGCTCCTATGCCACAATCCTGCAAAACATCGTTAGTATGCAAATCTACACATATAGAACGATAAACATCATAATGGTTAGAAAATTCAATTTGTAGTCTACAACAACAAGTAGTGCGTGTGTGATTTATCTTGACATAAAAAGGTTTAAGCATTTCAAAAAATATTTGAGAAATACTAATTTGAGGATAATCATTTTCAAATTTTTGAAAAAATTGGGTTTGAGTCATATCCAAAAAATTCTTTGGATGTGGCTCACGATTCCGACTACCAATTCACCTTCTTACCACATCCCTTTGATTCAGAGATGGCCTTGTGTTATTCTTCCAATACTCTTCAATTATTGTTCTCAAGGCTTCGACAACTTCTTTATCTTTTCATGACAGCCTCCCTGAGAATGCCCATAATTCATTCAAATCATTGCCCTCAATTCTTTGATGCCTTTGAATGGCTCTTGATAAAGTTTTTCTACTAATTCCCATGGGTTCACTCGTCATGTTAATGAGACAAGCTCTCTTTGTTTGACAACTTACCAAAGTTGATGTAATGACATGTCAGGTGACATTACTATCCTTTGAGCGTGAGGTCTTACCCACACTCTCATAAGCATCCATTAGATTCTTCACAACAGTGTCTTCACTTGATGCATTCGATGTTCTCAACCAAAGAGTCTTCATGATGTTCCTATACTTTACACCCGGCATCATTTCAACAAATAGTTGGCATCTTGTAGTCTCATTTAGCCTTTCAAAGAATTGTTCCCAAATCTTATCAACATATCTTCTACAAGTGCATGTTAAAATATTACCTTCCATGTGATGAAAAATCTCATCATCAATATTAAACAAATACTTTGGCTTTCTACGCAAAATTCTAGGTGGTGTTCTCCTAGGTACATACATCTCAACATTAGGAATTTCATCAATATGTAATTGAGGTGGGATAGATTGCGTACCTTCGATTGAGGGTGGAGAAGAATACATACCTTGAGGTTCACATGGGGATGATGGCATACCTTCTTCATCAAATCTGAGTGATGATGTACTCTCAACTTGAGATGCGATGGATGGTGTCCAACAATATTCACTTGAGGTAGATGGTGTCCCTCCATATTCACTTACAGTAGATGGTGTTCATCCATATTCACTTTTTCTAGATGGTGTCCCTCCATATTCGCTTGTGATTAATGGTGTCCCTTCATATTCACTTGTCATAGAGGGTGTGTCTCCAACTCTGGTATCTGAATCTATCTTACGATGATGCTTTCGCATTCGTTCCTTTTGTGTTGCCAATTCTCGTTCTTTTTTTTACGATTGAGGTTCCTCTTCAATTGGCTTGTTTTCATCAATCGTTTCTAATTTATTCTTTTCACGATATGCCACCACCCAAAATCTCTCCTTTTATTTGAAGGTTTCATTCTCTTCATCTATTAGTTTCCTCTTTGTCTTTTTCTTCAGCATGGTGGATAATTTTATCTGTACCATGGTAATGAGATGAATATTAGTTCCTAAAAAATGTATCCATTCAAGTTAATTGAAAACTATATGTCATTCAAGGCTTCATTTAAATAATACTTACAATCATCCTATACAAAAGTTAACCTAGCATAGACAAATGTGACATGATTTTTTCAATCCAAAATTCCTTAAAGAAAAGTGGTAACGTGACATACCATGATTGCAAGATAGGCTCAAAATGGAAGCATGGACATTTGTAAAAACTTGCATATTTTGGAAAAGTTGTGAAGAGATAAGTTAGTTAAGAAGTTAAAAAAATAGTTAGATACATTGGGGGAGTTGAGTCTGAAGGGAAATAAGATAAATATCATGTAAGTTACAATCATAATGAGTGTAATGGCATTGTGAGTGTTTGATAAGTCTGTGGTGCAGGAGCACCTTGACAATCTATGCTTCCATTTTGAAATTTGATTCAATTTTGGGTATCTCCATGTTTTTAGAGGGTCATTAAAGATATTTTCCATGTATGGGAATCATTAGGAGGTTTTATGTTTAAGTCCTATGTGTATTTTGTAAAGTTGTCACTATTTGCTAAAGTTGCACAAATACAAAATTCTGAAAAGTTACAAAAACTATGAAATAGGGAAGGTGAAAAGTCATATGAGCTTATTTTCACTTGGAGGAACTTGTAAGTTGATAAGACATGTATGTAATGCATTCTTCTTAATTTTTGAGTCAGATATTGTAAATTTTCTCTAAAACTATCAAACCCTCTATTAGGGTAAATAGTGAACTTGAGAAATTGTGTTTCTCCCATTTTACTTAGTGAAAGTTCTCAATTTTGGTGAAAAAATTCCTTGTGGCATGTAATTTCATATTTCAAAGGTTAAAAATCATATGGTGAGGACTAAGGTGTGAAGAAAATATTTTTTTTTTTACTGTAAAACTGTGTTCAGACTGGTAAAACGGGGAATTGTGAAGCTTAGAACTTAGGGTTTATGGAAATGTGTTTGGAAATGAAATTCTAATGGACTTATAGGCTTCAGTAGGTCAAATGAAAGGTATTTAATTTATTGGTTATTATTTTTTGGTGTTGGGGGTAGAAAAATCAATAACCCCTATTTGCGCTAAGGCTTAGTTAGGCTTATTCTCAAACTAAAACAACTAGTTTACAAGAATTTTCTCTGAAGGACTTAATATCCATCTTGTAATATGTTGTGTATGAGGGAAAGGGGTGTCCAAAATGAGTATCACAGTCTGAAGTGTGTACATGGTTTGGGAGATACATGTGATAGCTTGTAGATGCTTGGCTACTAGTAATGTGGATAGTCAACAAAGGAACTGAGTTTGTGTGTAAGGGAAGACTTCTGAAAGGTTTCATTTTTGTTGTACTAAATCAAACAAATATTTATTAAGAAAATAATGGTTTGGTTGTTCCTTAAGAATTATATTTTTTGTTTGTAAACAATGGTGCCATTATGGAAGATTTAAGACTTGTGAATGACATAATCATTGGTTGATGTTTTGAGGAACCTAGTTGATTGTAATCGGTTATTTTCAAGATTTTCAAGGTGTTTTGAAGGTCCAACCTATAACCACTTGTTAACTACCAACCTATAACCACCTATTAACTACCAATCTATAACCACTTGTTAACTACCAAGACCTTCATTTGTCTTAAAAATTGCTAACATCGACAACTTTTGCTAAATAGGCAACATTATGCAACTTTGTTCTCCAAGAAAACTAAGACCACTCAACCACATTTATTTCATCCCTAATACAACTTCTAGACTCTTGTCTCTCACTTCCATTTGCAATTTGAATAATTTACCTTCAAAGATTATATGGCAAAATTGACAATTTTCTGAAGCAAGAGTGCATACTTGCATATTTGATCACCAAACTCACAAAATCCATAAATACATGGAAGATTGGTCTATTTAGACCTTATTTTCAATCAAATCTATGACAAAGTATCTAAAAAATCTTGAACTCACCCAAATACCTTAAGACATATTGTCACCAAAGTAGATTTTGAAACATGGTTGTAGGTGCCCCTGAACCACGGGTTTCAAATACTGCAAAGGGAAGCATGCTCAAAGGATGAATTTTTGTGAGATATTTGGAATGTGTATTTGGTTTATTTCAATAAATAACATGCTGATTATGGTGTCTTGGATGTCTGGATAAAGGTTGGTAGTTACCTTCCATGATTTGTGGTTATTTTTCCATGTAAGTTGCAACATTGAGTTCTTGAATTAGTGAATCATGAACTAATTGAATGGTTCTAAGTTTATAATAAGATTTATGCTATGTTAAAATAAATTTTATGATGTTTAATATATTTTTTGAGTTTGACAAAGATTTGAAACCAAGTTATAATGTTTTGTGGAAATATGAAATAAAGTGAAATTGAAGGATTTTGATGAAAAGATGATTGAGTTTTGTTCGTTGATCTTCTCCAATTTAAGTTAGGGTCAGAAGTACCCTTGATGATTTGTGGATCCTGGTAGATGCTCTGCATCAAGTTTAAAATAGTAATTGGCAAGTGTATATAATTGTGCAATTTAAAATTTCCATTGACAACATAAGGTTATAATGACAAACAAAAATGAAAGCAAGCCATAATAGAATGAAAGAAAATGTATAAATACTTCACATACCTAAAAAACCAGACTTCCAAATGGAGGAGTTCAACCCAATTATGTAGGCTTAACTTCTTCTTTCTTCAAACTCCACAACAATTTGACTTTTTCAAAAGCTTGTTCCCCTCCAAACTTCAATTTTATATCAGTTTTCAATGGAATTCAAACTTCAATTGATATTATATGTCTTTCAATGTGGAAACTCTTCTATTTCATGTAAAGGTGGTAGAAATATCATGGAAAAGGTGATGGAATGTGAAAAACATGCTTGCACACTTCACAACATCATCAAAAAGCTACTTTTTGTCAGAGCACGCACAAAACCAAGAGAATATGCAAACTGTGGACCTTGACATCATGGGTATATTCAGTTTTTTTACCATTTTTAGTGGAATAAAAAATATGCTCATGTTATAATGTGGGTGCATTATTTCTTCCTAAAATGGTAACATCTCTACTTCTTCAAAATGCACACGCGTTATATGAAATATGGTTTTCTTAATATATTTGTTTTCTCCCTCTTTGTCTATACCCTCTATCCTAATTATATATCTCTCCCCTGCACCCTTATAGTAGAGGAGATAGAGGTGAGTGTTTGGGAGAGAAAGAGAGAGTGGGAGAGAGAGGGAGGGAGGGAGGGAGAGGTAGGGAGGAAGGGAGGGAGGGAGAGATTTGGAGAGGGTTAGAAAGAGATAGTGGGAGAGATGAAGATAGATAGGGAGGGAGAGAGGGGGAGAGTGGCAGGGAAAGAGGGAGAGGGAGAGTGGGAGAGAAATAGAGAGTGGGAGGGAGGGAGGGAGAGTTAGGGATGGAGGGAGAGGGAGAGAGGAAGAGTGGGAGAGAAAGAGGGAGAAGGAGACTAGGAGAGAAAGAGATAGTGGGAGAGAAAGAGAGAGAGAGGGAGGGAGGGAGAGGGAGGGAGGGAGGGAGGGAGAGGGAGGGAGAGGGATGGAGGGAGAGTGGGATAGTGGGAGGGAGAGGGAGTGGGAGTGTGAGATAAATAGGGAGAGAGGGAGGGAGTGGGAGTGGGAGATATGGAGATAGAGAGGGAGGGACATAGGGGGAGAGTGGGAGAGTGGGAAAAGGGGAGAGTGGGAGAAAGAGAGAGTGGGAGAGAGCAGGAGAGTGGGAGAAGGGGAGAGTGGTAGAAAGAGATAGTGGGAGATATGGAGATATAGAGGGAGGGAGAGATGAACTAAGAGAGAGATAGAGGGTAGAGGGTTGACCTCAACCCTTAAACCCTTAAACCCTAAACTCTAAAACCCTCTACCCTCTACCCTCTACCCTCTACCCAATACTCTCTAACCTAAACCCTAATCCATCAACCCTAATCCCTCAACCCTTACACCATTAAATCCAAGACAACTCTTTACCCTAATCCCTAAACCCTCAACCCTTACAACCTCTACCCTATATATTGGACCCTCAACCCCAATCCCTTGACCCTATACCCTATACCCTCAACCCTCAACCCTCAACCTCAAACCATCAATCTTCAACCCTCAACCATTAAAATCTATGCCCTTAATCCCTCTACCCTATACATTGAACCCTCAACCCTTAATTCTCAACCCTCAACCCTTAATCCCTCAACCCTCAATCCTTAAACCCTAAACCCTCTACCCCTTACATTGGACCCTGAACCTAATCCTTCAACCATATACCCTCAAACCTATACCCTAAACCCTCTACCCTCAGCCAAGTAAACCCTTAACCTAAACTCTTCAACCCCAAATCCTCAACCTCTACCCTCTTAATCCCTCAGCCTCAGCCCTCAACCCTTAAACCCTAATCCCTCAACCCCTATATCCTCGTAATCTCTCAACCCTTAATCCTCAACCCTCAACCCTTAAACCTGAATCCCTCAACCCCTATACCATCTACTCTATAACCTCTTAATCCCTCAACCCTAAACCCTAAACCCTTAAACCCTAACCCATAAACCCTCTACCCTCTACCATCAATCCTCTAACCTCTACTCTCAACCCTAATCCCCCAGCCCTTAAACCCACTTAGTAAACTTTCTACCCTAATCCCTCAACCCTCTTGACCCTTAAACCCTCAACCCTATACCCTATACCCTATACATTAAACCCTCAACCCTCAATTCTCAACCCCTCAACCCTCAATCCTTAAACCCTAAACCCTCTACCCCTATACCCTCTACCCCTTATATTGGACCCTGAACCTAATCCTTCAACCATATACCCTCAAACCTATACCCTAAACCCTCTACCCTCAACCAAGTAAACCCTTATCCCTAAACCCTTAACCCTCAAAAATTAAACCCTAATCTCTCAACCCCTATACCCTTTACTCTATAACCTCTTAATCCCTCAAGCCTAAACCCTATACCCTTAAACCCTAACTGGGAAACCTTCTACCCTTTACTGTCAATCCTCTACCCTCTACCCTCAACCCTAATCCCCCAACCCTTCAACCCAATTAGTAAACTCTCCACCCTAATCCCTCAACCCTCTTGACCCTTAAACCCTCAACCCTTAAACCCTTAAACACTCAACCCTAAACCCTTGACCCTCAACCCTCAACCCTTAAACCCTAAACTCTAAAAACCTCTACCCTCTACCCTCTACCCTCAACCCAATACTCTCTACCCTAAACCCTAATCCATCAACCCTAATCCCTCAAGCCTTACACTATTAAATCCAATAAAACTCTCTACCCTAATCCCTAAACCATCAACCCTTAATCTCTCAACCCTTATAACCTATACCCTATATATTGGACCCTCAACCCTAATCCATCGACCCTATACCCTATATCCTCAACCCTCAGCCCTCAACCCTCAACCCTCAACACTCAACCTTAAACCCTTAATATTCAACACTCAACCCTTAAACCCTAAACCATTAAACCCTCTACCCTCTACCCTCTACCCTATATATTAAACCCTCAACCCTCAATTCTCAACCCTTAACCCTTAATCCCTCAACCCTCAATCCTTAAACCCTTAACCCTCTACCCTTATACCCTTTACCCCTTACATTGGACCTTGAACCTGATCCTTCAGCCATATACCCTCAAACCTATACCCTAAACCCTATACCCTTAAACCTTCTACCCTATACCCTCAACCAAATACCCTCTACCATCGACCTTATTCCCTCAAACCTTAAACCTTAAACCCTAATACCCTAGAAACCATCAACCCTATAGGTCCTCCACCCTAATCTCTCAACCCTATACTTATCACCTCTCCCTCCCTCCCTCCCTCCTAACCTCTCTAATTTTCTCTATCTACTATCTCCCTCTTTCTATGTACCTCTCGTTCAATCAATCCCTACCACCCTCTCTCACTCTATCCATCTCTCTCTCTATGCCCCTCCCACTCTATCCCACTCTCTCCCACTCCCTCTCTCTCCCTCTCTCACATGTCTCTCCCTCCCACCCCACTTCTCTCTGGTCTCTCCCTCTAGAAACCTACCTAGGTAAGTCTCTCTGTCTCTCTCCCCTCTCTCTCTCTATCCCTTCCACCCTACCTAGATAAGTCCCTCTCAATCCACCCCCCTCTTTCTCTACCTCTATCAGGTCACTCCCTCCCACACCCTCTCCCTCTCTTAGGTCTCTCACTCACACTCCCTCTCTCTCCCACTCCCTCTCTCTCTCAAAATCCCTCTCTTTCACACTCCCTCTCACTACCTATCTCTCAAGTCTCTCCCTCTCACCCCCCTCACACTCTCAAATCTCTCCCTTTGGCACCCTACCTACATAACTCTCTTTTTCTCTCTATCGCTCTCTCCCCCCTCTCCCTCCCTCCCTCTATCCCTCCAACCCTACCTAGCTAAGTCCCTCTCACTCCAACCCCTTCTCTCCCACTCCCTCTCTCTTAAAATCTCACTTCCACCCCCTCTCCATCTCTCCAAACTCTCTCTTTCTCTCTAAATTATCCCTCACTTTAAATACATATGTAAATACATACATACAAGCATAATACATATGTGCATATAGTCCTACATCCATACAAGCATACATACATGTGTAGATACAATCTTGCGTACATACATACATACATACAATATATGCATTGATACATACAAGCATACATACATACATACAAGCATGCATACATGACAAACAAGCATACATGTATATACAAATATATCAGCATACATTCAATATATTTTCATTTAACATAAAGGAGGACATAACACTAGCGCGTTATAATGTGCTCGCGTTATGTCTTAGTTGGCATGTTTCCCGCAGAAGCAAAAATAATGTCAAAACTGAAATATAACGCAAGCGCATTATAGCGCTCTTGCGTTATATCTTGCTTTGGGAATTCTCGAGCCTTAGGATTGGTATTTTCCTTGGAATACCAACCCAAAGGCTTGGAAGGCATTCCCAATGACCAGAGATGTGTTTTTAAAAAAATTACCATATTTCACATAATTGAGTTTGTGCTCACCGTCAGGATTGCACGTGGTTCAATATCAAAAAAATCGAACACATGGGTAATGTTGGGTTCTCTCTTAGCTATCCAACAATGTAATTTTTTTCAATTTCTGAAAATGTTAAGCCTTTCATCCATAATTTATTTTATTTGTATGTCTTTTTTTTGCCAAAAAGTAGTGTTTGGTATTTTTTCGTTATAAATTAACCATTCATTGAATTTTCAAATAAATTACCTTTATAAACTAGACTCCATTCTACAAATTTTAAAAAAATAAAAATAAAAAAATCAATTAGTTTCCAAAATTTGTAGGTGTAGCACGGCCAAAATTTTGTTTTTCAAGAAATATCCACTTCGAAAATTAGTAAAAAATCAAATATTCATTAAAAAATTAATAGAAAAATCATGCATCAACTACATATTGCTAGCTAACTTCTGACTATTGCGATTTTAAAAATACTAAAAAAAATTTCACCGTACGAGGGTCGTACAAGAGTCGCTATGCTATGTTTTTCTGAAAAAAACAACACCAATTTTTGTACATCCCTCTTTTGAACCCCTTAATATCAACCATTTTAAAAATAAACTAGTAGTTTAGAAAGTAGACTCAGAGCACTTCGATCCTTGTTTTTGTTCCATCTCAAAATTTTGAGTGTAACTATCCTCAATTTCATGTCCAAGGTCAATATTTCCTAATTTCAGAAATAAGTTATCCACTTAATTCCACTTTTTGGGAACCATCTTGGTGCACTTACCCACTTTATGGGTGCAAGATTTAAAAATAGATATTATTGTCTCAATGTAATCAATGCTGAAAAAACTCTGTAATATTATACTTTATATATAGTCTATGAAACATAGGAATCTTGCCTGAATGTTATGTGAGAAACATGTAGATCTACACATGGGAAATACAAAATGAAACAAAAAAAATGTGGCCTGCTCTCTACCCTACCATATTGGGTCATGGAGCCTCATGGGCTCTCACCAAAACCTTGAGCAAGAACATACATCATCCACCACCTTGGTCAATGGTGAAATCAATGTTCCTTATTACACTTAATATAGACTGTATGAGGATGTAATTATTTATTTGACCACTGTAATTGATTTTTCAATCAGCATGATTATTCTGAAAGGTTGATTATAACACATGACTTCATCAAAATCCACATTATCGCTACACTATGCTCTACAATAATAACAAAAAAATGTAAAGTTTAGTGTAGTGATAATTTGTCATTGGAAGACAATATCTAGATCAAGAGATATAAAGAGTTCTGCAATTTATAATAGATAATATGCAATACACCTTTAATAGAAGGGATGGATGATATAGACATACCTTTTCCATGTAGTGCTATGCATTATAAATACAAGAAAAGAAGGTATGCTTTCCACCATACCATATTGGGTCATGGAGCATCATACACTCTCACCAAACCCCTAAGAAAAAAAATAAAGTTCCCACCACTTTAATCAATGGTGAAAGCAATGTTTCAGGCCCTATTGATTTTATAGAAGATATAATTGCGTCAAAACACCCACAAAGGAGGATTATTTGGATTGAGTATGGTCTCCAAAGATCAAAGGATAATGTGAAGTTAAGTGCAATAAACATGTGCCATTGATAGAGAATAAATAAATCAAGAAATTTAAAGACTTGTACAATATATAAGAAAGAATATGCAATGCAGCTATAATAGAATGCAACAATAAAAAAAAAATTTGGTATACCTTGTGCATTAAATGGGCTATAGTATGTACACCAAATAAGATGGTCTTCTCTCCACCCTACCATATTAGCTCATGGAGCCGTGAGAGCTCTCACCAAACCCTCGAGCAAAAACATTAATTTTCCACCACTTTGAGCAATGGTGAGAGTGATGCTTTGGGATGTGAGGGAATTGGTTGTGTTCAAATCAATGCTATAAATTTTTTAATAAATGAGCATGCAGTTGTGAAATAAGAGATGGGATAAAAGATATATAGTCTTACATTATCTAGAGTTAGAATGCAGGAAAAGGACATACACCATGGAAACGTCTGATTGTAAAGATATTTAGCATTTTGGGGATCACTACACCTTGTATATAATTTGAATGCAGCTGAAATCTAAGATGGTTTAAGTCAAATATAGGTAAACAGAAGTAAAATGCAAACTTTAGTTAGGTTAACACGTTTCATTGGTAACCAATATCTTAATTATGAAATGTAAACAATTATATAATGTAAAAGGAGAAAATATTTAATACCATGATTACATGTCACATAAAAAAATGGTAAGGAAGCAAATTTGGAAATGGTGGGGATACTATATGCATGGAAATGAAGAGGGAAGGAGAAGCAACACAATTAACAAGTTAAGAATACCAACATTTAATGATGATGGAAATGAAGACAATTGTTGGAGATGATCGTCTTGTTTAATTCATAATGCATTGTAATTCCTGGCATGTATATTGTAGTATGTACAAAGAAAATGCAAACTTTACTGAGTTGAACATATTTCATTTTTAACCAATATCTAAATTATGAAACTTAAATAGTTCTATAATGTATAATGGAGAAATATGCTATACAATGATTACATGTCACATACAAAAAATGATAAGGAAGCAAATTTAGGAATGGTGAAAATTCTATATGCATAGAAATCAAGAGGGAAAGAGAAGAACCATAGTTATCGTCAAGAATACCAACATTTCATGATGATGTCAATGAACACAATTGTTGGAGATGATCTTTTTGTTTCATTTATAGTGCATTGTAATTGTTGGTATGTATCTTGCAATATCTAGCAAAAAAGAAAGGTGGGTCTATGCATAGAAAGAAGATACATTGTCCACCACTCTAATGAATGGTGAAATCAATGCACCTTATTTATAGTCAAAATATATTATATCATTCAAGCAACTCATTTTTTAGGCTGGAAGAAATAATAACAAAGATACATTTATGCACAGGAAAATAAAACAAAATTAAGCGCAATAAAAGAAAGTGTGTTCTCCACTATACCATATTCGGCAGATGGACCTGTTGGTGTTCCAAATCAACAAATCAAATGAGTCCTAAAGACTAGCCAATTTATTATACTCAACCTCAAAGATGGATTTGGCCAACTGATAGGAAATGAGATTTAAACACATTTCCCCTACACTTCAGGCTGTGTAGGACCTAGGGGGTGACCCTTCAACAATACCTAAAGATTTAGACACAAACTTAATGGGATATTGCTTAATAGATAATGGTATCACAAAATTATGCTAAGAAACATAAAATATCATTCAACATTGGCTAATACATTGAATGAATCTCATTAACCAACATGGAGAACATAGCAAATACATGACCCAAAATACATAATTGAAATGTTTTTTGATTTAATAATTTGGGACCAAACTGAAAACAATAGAAGCATGAAGATTGACCAATTCCAAAAAGAGGGCTATGGAGTCATATAACTAGCACTTCATCCTATAGTGTTAGACATGTTTTTAAGGTCTTTGAAAATTTTATCACATTGTGACAACAAGACCATTGAAGCTTTATCTGGTAACCATTCTTACAAATCCACCTAGAAACACAATATTTTTGTTACCTTTGTTAAAGAAATTACTCCATCCTTGAACAAAAGGAAATAACATATGCAACTGACATTAGTTAAAGAAATTACACTATTCATATAATAGAAGGCAATAACACCCATAACTCAAATGTAGCAAAAGAGCATGAAAAAACCCAAATAATCTTTGATTATTGAATTCAAAGGAGTTTTACATCTCAGCCATCAAGACAATTATCAGATAAAATATACTCATGGAGCTTAATTCAAAACACAAAACTCCTCAGATTAATTGACTGACAGTGATATTTCACCCTAGCCTTACAATCTACCCAGAACTTTTGCTTGCCTTGCCGAGATTTCAGAAAATTGGAACCCTTACAATGAGAAGAGAATCAGAAGATATAGAAGAAAAGGAAACTCCAAAATTTAATCCATTGAAGACATCTAGAAGCTCCATCCACCATTAATCTGCAAAAAGAAAAGCCTCTCTTCTCTCTTCCTTTGCAACAAAATTTGCCTCTGAATTTTTCCTTTTCTCAAGTTGTTCAGCAACAAAAAATTTCCCCATGTGAGGAATTTCCATCTCAAATTCACTAGCAGCTGAAAAATATCTCTACTTGTGAAAACTTCTGTTTACTCTCTTTTGCTTTGCTGCATTGAAAAAATTATTTCACATCCCAGCCAAATATTACATTCAAACTTTATAAAAGGAGCCTTTAAATTTTCTTCCCACAGTACATTCATTTTTAATATTTAATTGAAAGGCTTGGAAAAATACTACTTTCTCCCACCAAATAAAAAATCTAGTAAATACTTTATTCACTTTCTCAAATTATCCCTGTTCTTGTATTTTATTCCACTCCACATATTCCACCTTCAACTCACATTTACAATATTTTTCTTTAAAATAAAACCATTTAAATAATGCATTGGGAAATATTTAATTCACATGGCCCCCTTTTAAATTTTTCTCATGCAACACATTCACCTATTAAAATGTTTTTCCCTTATAAAAAAAAACTCTTCATAACCTTTACCATTGGCAATGTTTTAAATTTTTTAAAACAAACTTTTCTTTCAAATGTTCTGGGGCCCACCTCACATTTACAAAACAATTTCTCGCACATCTCGAAGAGATAACAAGCAAGCATTTTAGACCTACGAGATTGTGGGGAATGATGAGGATCTGGCTGCATATTCAATTGTTTACCCTACCATTGATCCCCTCTGATGCCCATCGATTCTCATTTTCCCCTAAACTTTCTTCTCTCATTTTGCAGCTTCCTCTCATCAATCATGGCGACAGAGGGAAATGAAGCTTGAAATTTTCTAGAGTTTTTTTTACTACATCCATTTTTGTTAATGTCTTGTGTTCATGACATGAGATCACATTCTTTGAAAATATCTCTTACAATATGTGTACCTTTCACTTTCCAATAGAAACCTCCTCACCAGACAAAATGGTAGCAGCTTAATTTTGTCTTCGTGTAGCACCCATACACCCCTCCAAATAGCATGCGGGCCTCCTAGATGCATCATTGGTCACACCCTCTACCAACACAAGAGGATGCCCCCTACTACTATGAAGACTCAAATTGTTCCCTTCTGCTTCAAATAGTGTAACTCGCCTCCAACCTTGAGCCATTATTTTAAACGCGAATCAAAAGATGCTATAATTTATTTTCTCAATAGATGGTGCACCAACGCTAGCACCCCATACTGCACCTAGCCTCCATGGAGTTTGAGATTCCCACAAGCCTAAAATAATGATGCCAGGATTCTACTTGTTGTGCCATTCACCCATCCTCCTTATTGTGCAGAGTGACTGAATAAATTTCATCTATCCTTTGTGCTTTGATAGATTTTCGTACTCTGCTCCAACGTTCCCAAAGACATGATGCTTGGGTTCATTCATCAAATCCCTCCTCTCACTTGAAGAGCCGAACATAATGACTGTGCAACTCAACAATAGCTTGATGGCTTTGGATCAAGCAAGAAAGATAAGGCTAGGGAGTGTGGATTGCAGCAATACAACTACCAAATGCATTTTCCTTGAAAGTTTTGAAGGCCCTTTCAACAATCCATTTTGCGCACATACCGCAATCATGGTATCCCATGAGACCACATTGCTCAGATTTTTATTTATGAATAGCTCACATGCCTTCTCCAAGTGTTGTCGCGCCCTCTTTAATCTTGCCACTGATCTGCTTCATAATGTATGCGAGTTGCACATTGCATTTGCTAAATTTTTTTCTAAGACCTTCTCAATAAATTCATTTTGTGTAGCCTTCAATTTGTTCCTTTAGGACAGCTCAAAATGTTTACCCTAACATGTCAAATTGGTAACCAGAAAATGTAATGGTTCCCCAATCAACATTTCCTATTAGAGGAAACACATGGCATGCTCCCTCGATGTGGTGTTCCATTGAAACAACATTCCAATTAGGCATTCTATTTGAAACCATGCATGCATCATCATTTCAACTATTTCCCGTTTGTGCTTCCACATAGAAGCTTGTACACAAAGCCTGAGACACACCATGAGATTCCCAATATGCCCCCAGTTAATTTTGTGGGGCTCTTACTCATTTTATTTTCTCAGCTGAAACTAATTACTATCCTGAACCATGGCAGCAAAGATAAATAAGCCTGTATAAATGATTTTCTATTTAAATATCACGCACCTATTCAAAAACTGAGCCATGCCAAAAACATTGTGACTATATCCCATGGTTGCTTTAATAACACAATGCCTACATCCTTGTCTACAATGACTTGTAGAGACATATTGCAAATAAAATTTATGCAAAAAAATAGAATTTGGTTGTTGGAAAGGAACTAATTCCTTTATCATTGAATACTAAGGAAGTTGTGATAATTGATGCTTTTCTTTACCTATCTTCCTTATTTTGTCACCATCATCACATGATTGTAAAAATTTCTCCTATTTTTATGAGTATATGCATCTATCACATTTGTTGTTGCTACTGAAATTGATCCATGTACATTGCAATGTTGGGATCATATTTGGCTAATTACTTTAAAATTCAGGTAGGTGTCCATATAGAATCCATCTGAGCATCATCCTCATTTTGATTTCTTGTATGTGGCAAACCATTTTCTGTTGGATTTAACACTGGTTCAGAAGAGCATGTTCCATTTTGTATGATATGGGTTTAGGCATTACTATAATCCTTAGTAGAAAAATTCATTTCTCTTGGAGATTCAATAGGAAAACCCACATCACCATCCTCCTGCCATGCACTAAACCTTTCACTCATCTTTGAACAGGGGGTCATTTAGCACTTTTGTCCTGGCTATGACAAAAAATCTATGCCCCTTATATTGTCCTTGCTTGTACCATTGTAAACATTTTAAAATTCATGAATTGCCGCCCTCTCAACTATTGAGTTGTCATCAACTAGTGTAACATAGGTTGAGTCCCATGTGGGCCCAACTAAAAAAAAAACATTTTGAAACAAGTTGCATGCCTTGAATTGATTTGAGACAACTCCTAGAAGCTTTAGGAGTGAAATGGTAAAGTGGGTTATCATTAAAATCTTCTTTCTGGCATATTTCAATAATGAGCAAAACTGGTCAGGTGGGCTCTAAAACAGCCCAGGGAAATAAGTGAAACGACCTCCTGGAGCCACAAAAACTTGTAGGCATGTAGAATTTTGACCCAAGAATGGAGTGTGAAAGGTGGTTCAGAGAAAAAGGTTTCCAAGTGAAAGATATTAAATGCCAAATTTGCTCAGTTGGACTTTTCTGCATCTGCATCTATTTAGAATTGATTAAAATTCACCAAATCACCATTTTGCAAAAATACCAAATCAACTTCTGAGAGGTCGCCACTAGAAACATAATCTCATTTTGGATCAATGAATGAGTATGCAAGATGGCTTTACTTGAATCACTATTTTTCAAAAGATATTGAAGGTCAAAGTTGACCTCCCTGAAAAGTTTTAGAAAGTGCAGGTGCAAAACTGAACAAATTGTGTTTGCTTTTGGCTTGGTAAAAATATCAAATCTTGACATGAGGCTTTGGAACTTGAAAGGGGAGTACATTTATGTGGGGATAATGGAGAGAAACAATCCTTCTATCTTGACAATTAACCATTCAAAAAATGTAAGCTCAAATAAGGAGCTACTTTGCATAACTGAAAGTTTGCAAACAGCATAAAAGTGCCAAAACCCTCCAACTGCGCATTTCAAAACCTTGAAAAACATTATTGTGGGAAACTAAAAATTGACATACACATTCACATATGTCAAATGAGTGGGTCCACCAAGGGATTTTGCATGAAAATCAACATGCTCCAAAATATGCCCCTCCAAAGTAGGTCATTTAGGCAGATTTTTAGGTGTTCCTCTGAATGTGTAGAGGCAAAAGTTTTAATATGGGCACTTCAAATTTGCAAAATTTTAAAGTGCCATCAGGACAATCATACGTTGTTACACATATATATCCATAAGTATTCTTCAAAGATGTGAATCTTGTCTTCATCTAATGTCAGTCAATGGGTTGCAATATGTACAGCAAAAAAGATGATTTGCTCTCCACCCAACCATATTGGCTCATGGAGCCCTGAGGAATCTCACCAAACCCCTAAGCAAAAAAATAATTTTCCACCACTTTGATCAATGGTGAGAGGGATGCTTTGGGACCTGAGGAAATTGGTTGTGTTCAAATCAATGCTATACATTTTTTAATAAATGAGCATGCAGTTGTGAAATAAGAAATGGGATAAAAGATATATACCCTTACATTTTATACATTTAGAATGTAGGCGAAGGACATACACCATTGAAATTTTTGATTGTAAAGTTATTTATCATTTTGGAGATCTCACTACACCTTGTATATAATTTGAATGCAGTTGCAATCTAAAATGGTTTAACTCAAATATAGGCACACACAAGGAAAATAAAAACTTTAGCTAGGTGAACATGTTTCATTGTTAACCAATATCTTAATTATGAAATGTAAAAGGGGAGAATATTTAATACCACGATTACATGTCACATAAAAAAAGATAAGGAAGGGAATTTAGAAATGGTGGGAATTCTCTATGCATGAAAATGAAGAGGGAAAGAGAAGTAGTACAATTATCGCTAAGAATACAAACATTTAATGATGATGGCAATGAAGACAATTGTTGGAGATGATCATCTTGTTTGATTTATAATGCATTGTAGTTCCTGGCATGTATCTTGCAGTATGTACAAAGAAAATGCAAGCTTTAGTGAGTTGAACACATTTGATTGTTAACCAGTATCAAAATTACGAAACTTAAACAGTTCTATAATGTATAAGGGAGAAATATGCAATACGATGATTACATGTTGCATACAAAAAATGATAAGGAAGTGAAGTTAGGCATGGTGGAAATTCTATATGCATGGAAATGAAGAGGGAAATAGAAGCATCATAGTTACTGTTAAGAATACCAACATTTCATGATGATGACAATGAAATCAATTGTTGGAGATGATCCTCTTGTTTCATTCATAGTACATTGTAATTGTTGGTATGTATCATGCAGTATCTAGCAAGAAAGAAAGGTGGGTCTATGCATAGAAAGAACATACATTGTCCACCACTCTAATGAATGGTGAAATCAATGTTCCTTATTATAGTCAATATATATTATATCATTCAAGCGACTCTTTTTTGAGGCTGAAAAAAATAATAACATAGATACATATTTGCACATAGGGAAAATAAGTAGGCAGATGGATCGTCACATGTTGTTACACACATATATTCATAAGTAGTCTTAAAATATATGAATCTTGTCTGCATCTAATGTCAGTTAATGGGTTGTAGTATGTATAGAAAAAAAGATGGCATGCTCTCCACCCTACCATATTGGCTCATGGAGTTGCGAGGGCTCTCACAAAACCCCTGAGCAAAAACATTATTTTCCACCACTTTGATCAATGGTGAGAGTGATGCTTTGGGACCTGAGGAAATTGGTTGTGTTCAAATCAATTCTATATGTTTTTTAATAAATGAGCATGTAGTTGTGAAATAAGAGATGGGATAAAAGATATATACCCTTACATTATATACATTTCAAATGCAGGCCAAGGACATACACTATGGAAACGTCTAATTTTAAAGCTATTTAGCATTTTGGAGATCACTACACCTTGCATATAATTTGAATGTAGTTGCAATCTAAAATGGTTTAACTCAGATATAGGCACACACAAGGAAAATGAAAACTTTAGCTAGGTGAACATGTTTCATTGGTAACCAATATCTTAATTATGAAATGTAAACAGTTATATAATGTAAAAGGGGAAAATATTTAATACCATGATTACATGTCACATAAAAATAATGATAAGGAAGTGAATTTAGAAATGGTGGTAATTCTATATGCATGGAAATGAAGAGGGAAAGAGAATTAGTAAAGTTACCGCTAAGAGTACCAACATTTAATGATGATTTCAATGAAGAAATTTTTTGGAGATGATCATCTTATTTGATTCATAATGCATTGTAATTCTTGGCATGTATCCTACAGTATGTATAAAGAAAATACAAACTTTAGTGAGTTGAACACATTTCATTGTTAACCAACAGCTAAATTATGAAACTTAAATAGTTCTCTAATGTATAAGGGAAAAATATGCAATATGTTGATTACATGTCGCATACAAAAAGTGATAAGGAAGAGAATTTAGGAATGGTGGAAATTCTATATGCATGGAAATAAAGAAGGAAAGATAAGCATTAGAGTTATCGTTAAGAATACCAACATTTCATGATGATGGTAATGAACACAATTGTTGGAGGCGATCCTCTTGTTTCATTCATAGTGCATTGTAACTGATGGTATGTATCCTGCAGTATCTAGCAAAAAAGAAAGGTGGGTCTACGCATAGCAAAAACATACATTGTGCACCACTCTGATGAATGGTGAAATCAATGTTCCTTATTATAGTTAATATATATTATATCATTCAAGAAACTCATTTTTGAGGTGGAAAGAAATAATAACATGGATACATATCTACAGATAGGGAAAAAAAATAAAAATGAAATGCAACAAATGAAAGTGTGTTCTCCACCATACCATATTGGGTAGATGGACTTTCATATGTTGTTACACATATATATCCATAAGTAGTCTTCAAAGATATGAATCTTGTCTGTATCTAATGTTAGAAATAGATAGATTTGCACATAGGAAATATAAAACCAAGCATAAAAAAATGACGCTTTCTCTCGATCATACATATATATCAGTGAAAATTTTATCTTCCAAGCAGGTATATAGGTATTGTATGCCTTGGATGCATTTGTAGGAGTCTATTCCTTAGATATATATAGACACATAAACAATGTCTGGAAATGTATGTATGTGGAATTACATATAAACAACAGGTAGAGGATGGTAAATAATAGGTCATCTCACAACTAAAAGGGATAAACACTATTACAATAAACAAGGATGTTAGGACCAAATATTGAGCTTTGACATTATTGACAGTGAGTAGGAAAAAATACAAATCACTTGTTTTTTGTTATTTTACATGTGGGGATGGTTGGTAAAGCAATAGAAAAGTTTTCGGAATGACACCATTGATTGAAGTGATGGAAAATGGATTTCCCATGTGTGCAGATATGTACGTATGTCATCATAGATGCAAATAAAATTGATACATACTGATCCATATGTTTATTTTGTTGGGATATTCTTGCAATGACAAGTTGTATTTTAACTGTTATATGGAACATTGATGCAACCATTGACCAAAATGATGAACAATACAATCCGAAAACTTGTATGCATGTCATTGTAGATGCAAACAACATTGATAAATGTTGATACATTTTTGGAATGATAAGCTTTATTTTCAATGTTGTATAGAACACTAATACCACCATTGTTTGCAATGGTGGACAATGCATTTCCCTTATGTATAGATATGTATATATGTCATACTAGATTAAAACACCATTGATACATACTAAGCCCTATGTTTACTTTATGTGACATTGTTGGAATGATAAATTGTATTTTTAAGTGTTATCTACAAGATGCATGCCTAGAAGAAATGGGCAAAGAATTATCACAACTGACACTTTTGCAGTGATTTTGCAACCACCACCCCATTTAAAGAACACAAAATAACATCCAACCACCTTCATATAAATTCCACTATGGGTAGCTACACTTGAACCTTAATAGAAGCATTGACTTGACACAATTGACTACTATGTTTCCCGAGGTTTTAAATGGCAGGTGCTACCTACAAGTGGCTAGTTGTTTTGGGAGAACATAGACTACAAGATGATGGAAGGAAATCTATATTGAACTTTGGCTAGGATTTTAATTAGCCTCACCACTTTGGAAGCCTTTCGGTGGGTGAGGGAAAAGGTGGTGGTCGGGGGAAAGGTGGTGTATTATTTTTGTTTTTTAGATTAAAAGCATTTGCTAGATTGATAGAGAGGGCAAGAAAAATGGCATCAACATTAATTGTTGCATGGTTTATGTGTAGTGGGGATGGTTGTAAGTGACATGTGCATTTTAAAGCCTTAGAAAACATAGTGAATGTATGTGCACATCACAAATGAAACAAAGAGAGAAAAGGTTTTTATTTGTTATTCACCTTTTCCTGTTTGGTACAAATACACCTCTTTCCGCTAGCTTTGCTATAAGAAGAAAGCAAAGAAATATTGTAGGAAACACCTTTTCTTTTTCTTTTTCAACCTTTTCCCCATGCAAAAACCATAGAATAACCTCCAACCACCTTCACAGAAGCTAGAAAATGTGTGATCGAACTTTCACCCTCACAAAAGCTTTCCCTCCTTACTCACAGATCTAATAGCAGGTATAGCAATAGAACAAGACCCAACAATGCCTTATCATAAATTTCATAGATAATCGTTGTTTCTCAAGGTTTTAAACATATATGCCTACATTTAATTTGATACATGTTGTGGATCATGCCCCATATTTTTTTTTGCAAAAAGAACATGAAAATGCAAAGCCCGAGATAATTACTTGATAGAAGAATAGGTACCACATGTTTCAGTTGATACAAGCAATTCCAATAAATGCATGATGTGGGTCTTAAACAATAAAACTATAATTGTCAATTGAAACATATGTACCTATTCTTTTTTTAAATGTCACGAAAAATGTCAACAAATAGAGGTAGGGCTATGTGAAGGAAAATAGCAGTTAATTTCTATGGAGAAGTTTAAGTATAGACATACAAAAAGAAAAAAAGTAGGTACCTTATGAAAAGAATAAACATAGGAATGAGTATATATGAATATTCTTTGCATTTGAGCTCACATACATACATATATACACATAGGGATGAATGTTGGATGTGACTTGGGAAAGATTACAAAAAAATATCTTTGCACATTTTCGCATGTGGGTCAATGTTCGCACCAGTATTGTGTCATTTATGGATTTCATTTTTTGGTCATGGTTGCAATTCTCTAGCTTAGGCTATATTGCATCACCTATCACCACCATTATATGTGTATGGTTTCAAAATAGATAATATCTATTGGATGTTGTGGTTGTCATTGATGTCAACACTATTAGCACCTTAAATTTGTATATGTCGAGGAGATTGAGAAAATTCTAAAAAATATAAAACATGTAGCTAGTGGAGCTAAGAAGGTCAGAATGTTGTAAAGATCTATGTGTTGAAGATCTGAAGATGCGCTTCAAAGGGTTTGTTGTTGAATATTTCTAGTATGTTTTCTGAAAGTTTCAGAGGTTCGCATAAAGATTTGTGGAAGTTATGAAGATCTGTGTGCCTACAGTTACTCAGTTTTTGTAGATGGTGTTCTTGGTTGAAGCAGATGAAATTATGGTAATTTCATGTGTTGCGCATGTACCTATGACATTCATGGATGAGTCTAGATCATGCTTTATCCTTGTTGTATGTAAGTAGTGATTGAAGTATTTGTGATCGATAATTTTATCCATGTGTGCCCGAGTGCTCATCTTCATGGCCGACATTGTGGTGGTAGTGTGTTACAGATCCATGAGGATTAATATTTTATTGTTTGGCATGTTTGGAGGTGTTTGTTTGGGTCCTCACTATGTTGTGACCGACTTGTGTTGGTGCACATTGTAGTTTATTCATGTATCAAGGCCGACAATTGTAATTCATTCTCTATTTGTGGCCGACTGAATAGTGGATGTAAATCCATGTAGCGGATATATATATGAAATTGTTTTTTCTCATTTAGAAGAAGGTGCTCAAGTGTACAAGTGTGAATAAAGGTCAAATCATTTACAGCAGAGGGTGGAAGATTTTGAAGAAGTTTTTGTGCGCCTAACTGGAACTATAATCAGGCTTTTGTAGAAGCTATTTTCTTAGTTCAAATTCATCAGATGGATTTAATCTGATTACTGTATGTAAGGTAGTGAGCCTTCCCTTTGAGCAATGTGCTCTAGGAAGTGCACTTGAATGCAAGTGCATTCCCTTTTCATTCTTCATCATACTTCTAACAAGGTATAATCTTATGGACTAACATATCATGGTTTTTCCCCTAATAGGATTTCCACGTATAAAATCTTGGTGTTCATATGTCTCTAATTTGTTGTTGATTTAATTCTTGCACTGTTAATTGTCAGATCTGTGATATAAGATTGATTAATGTTGTATAAGTTTTATTTTGGTAACAACTGATTCACCCCCCTCTTAGTTGTCTATCCTTGTTTTGCCAAAAATTGGTATTAGAGCTAGTTCCCCTGAAAGAAGCTTAACAACTTGAGGTGATCCAAGATGGCATCATTTAAGAAGGATAGTCCTAGATTCGATGGTACAAACTACTCTTTATGGAAAGTTAGGATGGAATGTCACTTAAGGTGCATTGGTGAACCCTTCTATCAGATGACACAAATTGCATATACTATTCCTTAGAATGTTCCCTCCTCTAAAGATGAGATCAAGAAAGAAAAAATTAATACCAAGTCAGTAGAAACACTGGTGAGTGCTTTGATAGATTCAGAGATGAAAAATGTGATGGGATTGAAGACTACATACTGGATTTGGGAAAAGCTAGAAACATTGTATGAAGGAGATACACTAGTGAAAAGTGCTAAGTTACAAAGTATAAAAGGAAAATGGGAGAGCTTGAAGATGAGTGAAGATGAGAACATCTTTTCCTTGTCACACAAGATAAATGAACTGGTGATGGACATTAGATGTGTCGATGGAACTTTGGATGATTATGAAATTGTGGCTAAGATACTTAGATCTATGCCCCCTTCCTACAAGATAAAAGCTCATGATATTGATGAACTCAAGACACTGACAAATATTACAAAAGACATGCTGATTGGAAAAATTTATGCTTTGAATTAAGTGAATTCAATGAGTCTTCTCCTAAGACTGAATCTACTTTCAAGGCTACTATATCCAGGAGAAATAGATATGATTCAGGAGAAAGTTCCCAGAGAACATTTAGATATGAAGATGAGATGAAGCGGATTGAAGATGTAGAAAGGGAATTTGAAGAACTAGAAGCATTGATTGTGAAAAGAGAATCAAGAGGTCATGGTAAATACAAAGGTAAGTTACCTATTAAATGTTTTTCTTGTAGTAAGATAGGTCATTTTACTTCTAGATGTCCTGAAAGGGATTCAAAGTATAAACCTTAGAACACAAGATTTCAAAGGAAGTGCTATTATGTTGAGGAAGGCATACTTGATGAAGAATATGATAAAGAAACTGGAAATGAATATGAATGAGTATTTATTGCTATCAAAGCAAATGGTCAGGTGTCCATTGAATTTGCTAGCAATGAAAATGTTGAGAAAGCTCTTGCAACCAAAGTTGAAGAGAAAGATGAGTGGGTAATTGACAATGGATGCTCACATCATATGACTGGTGATAAAAGAAAAATTTCAAGCTTGGAAGACTATGATGGTGGTCTTGTGAGGTTCGGAGACAACACTTTTGGTGTGATTTGTGGCAGAGGCACTATTTCTTTTGATGGTAAGCACAATACTGGTGATGTTATTTATGTAGAAGGCTTAAAGCATAACTTTTTGAGTGTTGGAAAAATGGTAGACAAGGGTTACAATCTGCAATTCAAAAATGGTAAGTGTAGAATAATGGGAAGTTCAGGAACTATGATTGCTTTAGGTACAAAGACAAAAGGTAATATCTTTCAATTAAGTATTGCTAGTGAAAGTTGTTTGATTGCTCAAATTGATATAAGTTGGCTATGGCATAGGAGGTTGCGTCATGTGAACTTTGATAACATTATCAAGATAAGCTCTACTCAAGCAGTTAGAGATCTACCTAAGTTAGTGAAGCCTACTAACTCTATGTGCAAGGAATGTTAGATGGGAAAGCAAACAAGAAATTATTTCTAGATCAAATAGTATAGTTTTGGTGGAGTACTCAATTTGATATATACTGATCTATGTGGTCCTTCCAGAATTAGAAGCCCACAAGGAGAAAGGTATTTTATGCTGCTCATTGATGATTATTCTAGAATGATATGGGTCGCTTTCTTAAGAGAAAAACATGAAGCATTAGAAAATTTTAAAAGTTTTAAAGTTATGGTAGAGAATGAGATAGGTCAAAAGATCAAATTTCTAAGATCAGATAGAGGTGGTGAATTAACTTCATGAGAATTCAATTCTTTTTGTAAAGAGCATGGAATCCAAAGAAAACTATTTACTCCTCGGACCCCTCAATAGAATGGAGTTGTTGAAAGAAAGAACAAAAACATTCTAGACACTTCTAGAACCATGATGTTGGAAGAAAATGCTCCTCATTTCTACTGGAGAGAAGCTGTAAGTACTACTGTGTACACCATTAACAGGTGAATGTCAACAATAATTCTAGTAAGATGCCTTTTGAACTATGGTTTGGTTATAAGCCTACTATCAAATATTTCAAAATATTTGGAAGCAAATGCTACATAAAGAGAGATGATGATATAGGTAAGTTTCATGCTAGAAGTGATGAAGGAATATTCTTAGGATACTCTACTAAAAGCAAAGATTACCAGTGCTTCAAAAAAAGGTTGGGTAAAGTGGTTGAAAGTCAAAATGTTAAGGTTGATGAAGATATTGGTAAATCATTCAGATCTAGTGGTTATGATTCAGATGATAAACATGATGATGCTAACAATAATATTCAAACATAGAATAAACTTCAAATTGTTTCAGTGAACCAAGGGAATCAACAAGCAAAAGCCAACAAAAGTGCAGAAGAAAGAACACAAGAACAAGAGGTAAGAGAAAATCTCAAAACTCCTAACTATGTAAGATGAAACCATTCTGATAGTTAGATCATAGGAGACAAAAGCAAAGGTGTGCAAACTAGAAGAAGAATTCTAGAAGAATAGTGTCTAATTTCTAAAGTTGAACCTAGAAATATAAGTGAAGCATGTAAAGATGAATATTGGATGGAAGCCATGAAAGAATAACTGTTTTAGGTACAGAAGAATGATACATGGGATTCACAGGGATAACTTTAAGAAACCCCCCCCTTGGCGAAGGTGTAAAATCCTGGCGAATCTCTCCTTTTATTTGAAAAAAAAAATTAATTTTCCTAGCGAAACTTATGCACAGTATTAAAAAATTTGTAAAATCCTCGCGAATCTTAATAAATAATTGGTAAAAATAATAATCATAGTGGCGAATCCTAGTGAACATTGGCGTGCTCCTATCACAATATAGGTGGGGTCAAGGGCCAAATCTTCACCCATTCCTAACAAAATTCAATACCATCGGCCTAACAATGCTTCATTGATGGAACTCCCATCACAATCCTATGGTGCATCGGGGGAACTATAGGAATCGGGGAAACATTATTTGGTGTCCCACTGATAGAAGGAAGGATGGTTGCAAGTTCATTCCACACCCTAATACACATGTGCCTTTTTAAAGGCTTGTTAAGGCCTGAAATTTGTTTTGGGCCACACGATTAGATTTAATCATGTGGCCCAAAACAAATTTCGGGCCTCAACAAGCCTTTTAAAAGGCACATGTGTATTAGGGCCCAGAATCAACCTACAACCATTCAATTAAAAAACTAATCTATGGCAATAGATAAAATAAAATATTCCTCAAATTAAATAGTAATTTATTATTAGTGGTGATATTGCCCCAAAATTAATCGGAGGAATATAATATTACTGGCAAATATAATTAAATTTTTTAGTAACTATATAAAAAACTGGCGAATCAGTTTTGGTGACGCATCGTTTACACTTCGAATTAATCGAGACAAAAAGAATTTTCATAAAAACCTGGTGATTTAGTCTTCATTTCAGCTTGTACTATTAGCCATTTTTGGAGCTCCTGATTTCTATTATTAGCCAATTGGTGAATATTCGCCACTAAATTTTTCCTTGCATGGGAACTTGTTCCTAGACCTCAGAAAAAAAATGTGAATGGAACCAAGTGGGTGTTCCAAAATAATTTGAATGAACAAGGTGATGTGGTCAGAAAAAAAGCAAGATTGGTTTGCAAAGGATACTCATAGATGGTAGGTATTTATTTTGAAGAAACTTTTTCTCCTATTTCTATAATTGTAGTTGTTGAATTACTTCTTGCTTATGCCACTTTCAAGAATTATAAATTTTATCAAATGGATGTGAAGTCAACATTTATGAATGGTGAACTAGAAGGAGAAGTTTATGTTGAACAACTAGATGGATTTCAATTGACTAATGAAAAGGACATGGTATGCCGATTGAAGAAAGATCTTTATGGGATAAAGCAAGATCTGAGAGCTTGGTATGCTAGATTGGACAAATACTTGTTGAAACTTGGATTCAATAAAGGTACTGCTGAAAACAATTTGTATTTCAAGCTGGATCAGAGCAAAGAACTGATCATTGAAGCCTTTGTTGATGATATTATTTTTGAAGGTGATGATGACTTGTGTATGAAGTTTTCTGATGAAATGAAAAGTGAATTTAAAATTTCAATGATAGGAGAACTGAAATTCTTTTTAGGATTGCAAATTACTTAGTTAGATGATGGAATCTTTGTATCTCAGTCTAAGTATGTGAAAGAGTTACTAAAAAAGTTTGGCATGCAAGATTCAAAACTAGTTGGTACACCTATGGTGATCGGATGCAAACTTACACAAAAAGATGATTCTCCTAAAGCAAATCAGAAAATATATAGGTCAATGATTGGTGGATTACTCTATTTGACTCAAACTAGGCCAGATATAATGAATGTTGTGTGCATGGTTGCTAGATTTCAAGTTGATCCTAAAGAGTCCCATGTGACTGTTGTAAAAAGAATATTCAAATATCTAAAAGGGACAATTGATCTTGGTCTTTGGTATCCTAAGGATGATGATCTTACTCTAAGTGCTTTTACTAATGTTGATTGGGTAGGAGATGCAGATGACAGGAAAAATACCATTGGTGGTGCATTCTTTTCAGGAAACAATTTGGTATCTTGCTTAAGCAAAAAGAACTCAATTTCATTATCTAATACGGAGGTAGAGTACATTACTACTACAAATAGTTGTACCCAAGTATTATGGATGAAACAAATCTTGAGAGATGTTAGAATTGAGTATGAAGAACCCATTTCAATATTATGTGACAATTCAAGCACCATTAACATTTCTAGGAATCCAGTGTTTCATTAAAAAAAAAGCATATATCCATCAAGTATCACTTCTTGAGAGATAAAGTAAGTGACAAAGAAGTTAGACTAGAGTACATACCTACGAAAAAGAAAATTACAGATATCTTTACCAAGACATTGCCTAAGGATAATTTTGAGAACCTCAGAGGCAAGTTAGGGGTGATTTTCCCTCCTGATCAGAACTAAGATGCAGATATTTGCATCAGTCTAAGAATTCATTGCCATGTCATATTCTGGATTGATGTTGTGGTGACTGATACTTAGGGGGAGTAGTCAGATGATTCAAAATTAAGATCAAAGCATGTGTACCTTTTCCATTGATGTCAAAGGGGGAGAGAGAAGCAATGTGAAAAATGTGGGAAAGAAGAGAAATGAAGAAAACAAGAAAGAGTGCACAATCTCAGGGGGAGATTGTTGAAGAAGAGTTAGTTGGGTTGATGGTATTATTTTTCACATCATCTGTTGCCATCAATGCCAAAGGGGGATATTGTTGGATGTTGTGGTTGTGTTGCTAATATGTGGTTGTCATTGATGTCAACAATATTAGCACCTTAAGGTTGTATATGTCGAGGAGATTGAGAAAATTGTCAAAATATAGTATAGGCAACCAGTGGAGCTGAGAAGGTCAGAATGTTGTAAAGATCTATGTGTTGAAGATCTGAATATGCGCTTCAAAGGGTTTGTTGCTAAATCTTTCTAGTATGTTTTCTAAAAGTTTTAGAGGTTCGCATAAAGATTTATGAAGTTATGAAGATTTGTGTGCCTACAGTTACTCAATTTCTATAGATGGTGTTCTTGGTTGAAGCGGATGAAATTATGGTAGTTTCATGTGTTGCACATGTACCTATGATGTTCATTTATGAGTATAGATCGTGCTTTATCCTTGATGTAAATCTGCAGTGATTGAAGTGTTCATGATCAGAGATTTTTCCGATGTGTGCCCGAGTGTTCATGTTCTTGGCCGACATTGTGGTGGCAGCGTGTTTCAGATCCATGCGGATTAATATTTTATTGTTTGGGGTGTTTGGGGTGTTTGGAGATGTTTGTTTGGGTCCTCACTATGTTGTGACTGACTTGTGTTGGTGCTCATTGTAATATATTCATGTATCAAGGCTGCTAGTTGTAATTCATTCTCTATTTGTTGCTGATTGAATAATGGTTGTAAATCCGTGTAGCGGATATATATATGAGATTGTTTTTCTCATTTAGAAGAAGGTTCTCAAGTTTAAAAGTGATGTACAAGTGTGAATAAAGGTCAAATCATTAAAAGTAGAGGGTGGAAGATTTTGAAGTTTTTGTGTGTCTAACTAGAACTATAATTAAGATTTTGTAGAAGCTATTTTCTCAGTTCAAATTCATCAGATGGATTTAATCTGATTATTGTATGTAAGGTAGTGAGCCTTCCCTTTGAGTAGTGTGCTCTAGTTAGTGCACTTGAATGTAAGTGCATTCCCTTTTCATTCTTCATTATACTTCTAACAAGGTATAATCTTGTGGACTAATATCCACCATGGTTTTCCCCTAATAGGGTTTCCATGTATAAAATCTTGGTGTTCATATGTCTCTGATGTGTTGTTGATTTAATGATTGCACTATTAATTATCAGATCTATGATATAAGATTGATTAATGTTGTATAAGTTTTATTTTGGTAACAACTAATTCACCCCCCCTCTCAATTGTTTATCCTTGTTTTTCCAACAATATCATGTGTTTTGTGTGTGTTTTTTCATTTCGCTTGATGTTGAAACCAATATTGTTTCATTTATGGTTCAGGTTTTATGGTGAATATTTTGGAATGATTTTTTACTAATTTATGGTTTCCATATAGATGTGATGGTTGTAAATCAATAAAATAGATGAATAACAACATTGTTTCATATATGCTTTCCATATAGTTCCAATGGCCACAATAATATTTAGAGTTCTAAAGTTACCAAAGAAATTGAACATTTTATGTTATTTTCCATAAGGCATTGTTCACTGTTGTTATGTATGTTTACTTGTTATGAAGATTCTGAGCCACTACAATATTGAATATTTTTGCTAACAACATACATACATATGCACACCCAAAGTTATGAATACATGTGAAAGAAATATAGATAAGTTTTAATGCACATATATGTGTATGTTCACTGGCCATAGGAAACAAACCTCACTTGGTGTAGCTTGTGACAACATTTTTTAATGTATGGGTTGCATATATTGACGTTGGTTGCAAGAATACCTTGCATTTAAAACTTACAAAAGTAATTGATAAGTTTATGTTATTTTCAATAGGTCATTGTTCAGTGTTGGGCTATAGATTGAGGTGGAAAACATATGCAACAAACATTATAGCCAAGAACCATATGATATACATATCCAACATGACATTATGATTAGACATGGAAAAGTAACAGGGAGAACATTTAAGAAGCATCAGATGCATATACAGACATACACACTCACACATACAAATACATGACAGACACACATATCTACATAGAACTTTATCCAGATATTGTATGCACTCAAAAAATGCAAAACAAGATTAGGACATCATAAATCAAATGACAAAATTTCCATTATATTATGTATTTTAATCTTGTGCAACAGTAGATTTTAATAAGTTGGGCCAAAGCAAAATCACAAAAGCATTGTTGAGGGCATAGAGAATAGTCATCATTAAACATCACACAGAAAATACTATAACAAAAATAATGTTTTATTGAATTGCAAGAAAGTGGAAGATAACCATATGTGACATGTTTTTAATGAATGAAAAGATATTTGAGCATTTAATAGCCATGCATTCAAGGGGGCCAACATTATAGCTGAGAATGATTGTGCAAAGATATGACTATATGGAAATTGAAATAGACAAGAAGAAAATAACTATATTGATATAAAAAATAAGTCACAAATACCTATAAATATTCAAATTTGCATGCATATATGCATACAAATCCATTATAGGCACATATATCTACACATATATGTAGCAAAATGTTGTATGCACTCGGAAATTTCAATTACATCAATATATATTTATGTATATGCATATGTAAATATATACGTGCATAAAACATGTCCACAAGTATATATAAGAACAATTGTAAATACTGATACATGTGTTAGATAGGAAGACATAACTATATAACCAAAAAACATAAAATAAAATGAGGAACATACACTTAAATCTGAACAAAAGTCTAAGCAACATAAATAATACAGAAAAGAACAAGTCTATCTTTTTTGGGAAACATTATAAGTTAAACTTCATTTTCTTAATATATAACCAGTTAAATGAGGAATAAAAAAAATAGTAGGAGAAATGAAAAGTATTTTGATGTGACAAGAACTACAAACAAAGAGAAGGAAACAAATGTCTAGTCAACATAAACTATAATAAATATTCAAAGTCAAAATTAGGCATGGTTGTTTGGCATTCAAGGTAGTATGACAACTATCTTTAGAGATTCTTGAAGGGTAGGGGAAATTGTAGACAAATTTGATAGCAACAACTTGCACTCAACTTCAAAGTTCATTCTTGCAACTTTGACTATTGTTGTTTTAAGCCTCATTTCTGAATTATAGGTTTGAGTTTTAATAAGAATAGTGAAAATGAATGAGTTGTAAGTGACATGGTTGATAAAAGTCTCGATAGTCATTACAGTAGGAGACTCATATTGCAACATGTAGAGCTCTTTTTCTAACATCTGAAATAAGCTTGTTGTGGCCTCATCAAAAGAAGTAGCCCAAATTTTGCCTCTGTGGTCTTCCAATTTTAGCTACAATAAATAGCAAAAGTCACAATCAGCTATTGTTGTTTGACATGTAGGGAAGAACCATGTACTTTGGGTAGACTCTTCGCACTTTTTCTTGCATTATTTTTTAATGGTCTACAAGGGACATATAACGTAACATAATGCATCAATTCTTATATAGTTAAATGTTTCCTTGAGAGTAGCTTGCAAATTTTCTTGCGAGCCAAGGTAGTGATCCAAGATATATCGATGGTGACTCCCATTTTCCAAAGCAACCTTTTGAGGGACCATTTGTGAGGTATCAACAATAGATGGCTCAACATGTCCTCATTGGGTCAAGGATTATGTTTCTAGGATGTCAAGGTTTACATATAAAAGAGTCCCTGCAGTTGTGTTCAAAACTGTTCAATTAAAATACCCAACATGTGCATTTTTAATAGGAAGGATGACAACCAAAGCAAGGGTACACAACCTTTCCATCTTATCACCCTTTTCTTACCAATTTGAGCCCCAAAGATTAAGATCAAAGCAAAAAGATTGAAAATCATTAAGTTTAACATTCCTACAAATTGTTTCAGACTAATCCTTTCTTTGTATAATTGATACCTTTCCCACATGCACCACAGTCCTAATAATATCAATCAAACTATTATTTCTACAATTTGTAGTTTCATTTATAGGTATGAATTTAAACACTTTCTCTGGCACAAAGCCCTCACCGTCACAACATTTCAACATTGATTTTTGATCCAAAATAATTTCCATGTGGCTTTTCAACTTATTAAATTTCCTATCTGCTTGTCTCACTGAGCCCTTTGACACATAATAAGTAAAACCCACCTTAAACCTATCATAATTCAATTCTACTATGTCATTAAAACAAGTGATTCGTATTTATGTTCCCTCACTATCAATAATCTCAAAAATAAAAACTTGATTGTCGAATCGTTGTTTGCTATAATGATGCATATCCCTTTTCATTGTTACCCGACCTTTTATTGTCCACTTGGTTTGGTAAACATTCAACCCTTTAACAGGGATCATATTTGCAAGAGTATTATGATGTTTTGGGGATGTATTAATCACAAATATTAAGTCTCGTTTGGATGGGGAGGGTGACTCACAACCAACTATTTGTTCTTCTTAATCTCTAAACAATATCTAGGTTTTCCAATTAGCTGGAAATCTAACATTTTGACATCTAAGGACAATATGAAAACCACCCTAGAATCAACCAAACATAAAATACTTTTAAAGGAGGTCTCCACAAACAAGAAAGCATAAAACAAGTACAAATAGTGCAGAACAATATCTAACCTTGATTCTCACAGCTTCCTACATAAATAGTTGGTCAAGAACAAGATGGAACCTATTTTCAATGCCCTTGTAAACAAAAGGTCATTGTATTTTATAGGAAAAGTCCCTATTTTCATGTTGGTTCCATAAGAGAGGATGACTTTGTAGTGGTCAATAGGGCTTTGATTGCCTCCTATTTTTTGAAAAGACGTTAGCTAGAGAACCAAAGATGGAACATCATCTCCAGTATCAATAGATCATATCACATGTGCTGACAAGGCTAGATGCACATTTGTATCCTACAAGGTAGTTTCACTCAGTGAAGAAGAAGCAATGAGATATTGATCGGTGTGGGACAATTCTAGAAGCAAAAAACAATGTCAACACATTTTAAAACTGTAACATTTTTCCACTAACACATAGGTGACTCCCAAATGGCTAGGAAATCGGAAGGAAAAGAAGAGATGAAGATTTTGAATATAAATTAGTTAGAATATATATTAGAAAAGTTGTTAATTCAAATGAACCATGTTCATTGGCTACTCGATGTACATGGGAAAGTATCAATTTAATTGTTAGCAACAAGAAGAAAACAAGGAACAAACTTACAAGACTATTGCTTGAGGATTGTTCATTAGCCTGGGTAGAGCCAAAGTCCACCAACATTGTTGGGCTGCTCTTTTAAAAGATGAGAGTTGCAACGCCTACGGCTGACTACAAGCTCTATAACTTGAAAGTACAACATTATCTCTCAATTTTTTTGCACAAACGTCAAGAATATGATAGCAAAGGATTAATAAAAAAAAGGGTTCAATGATTCATAAAACACTTAATATACAATTTATTATTCCATATTTTGTGTTCCATCTTTTTAATATTTCAATTGTTTTCATACAGACATCAACAATATGAGGGAAAATAAATAATTACAAAAAATGCTTCAATATTTGTATATAATAGTTAATATACAATATATCATTCAAAGAATGTCATGTTTACGTTTAAACAAATAACAATTATTTTCACAAAGAAATAAAAATTGGGAAGAGTGTGCAAGTACATTGTTTACATCTAGTTTGACATACATACATATCTACACACAAGAAAATTTGATATTATTTCATATATGGTTTTAGTTATGTGCCAATGGTTGCAATGCAATAAAACAAGTTGTGTTGTTTCCCATAACGCATTGTTAATTGTTGTTCTCTAGCTTTGGCTATATCATTTTAATTTTCAATACATAATAAAGTAGTAAATGCTATAGAGTTTATGTTTTTATCCAAAAGGCATTCTTCACTATCATTTCCACTCATTTTATTTCCCTCATGTGCACAAATCTATATATGTGATATTAGATGCAAAAAAATTATTATACCACACTTAAAATACACCTTATGATTCCAAGGATGTGCCAACAGAATAAAAGTACACATCACTATGTATCAATGTTCTTTGCATCCACTATGACATAAATACATTGTTGCACATAGGGGAAATGCACTATCCATCAATACAATCAAATGGTTGTACAATTTTTGACAATGCATTATTGGATTTCATTTTGCGGTTTTACCAATTATCACAGCTATGAACAAGGAGAGGAAGCTTGTGTGAAGGTGCATGTTTGATCATGTGTTAGAAATCTACCTTGGAAAACAAAGTGAATGTCTGTGCAATTTTTGATTTTGTGTGAGCTCTGGTCAGAATTTTCATCAGCCTTGCCGGTTTTTGAGCTTTACGACGTTGAAGAAAATGTGGTGGATTTTTTTTTAAATGTGTTTGGTGCACTGATAGAGAAGGCCAACGAAATAGCATCGACATTAATTGTTGCAAGTTTTCGATATATTGGAGATGGTTGTGTAACATAGGTTTTAGTATTCAAGTTAGTTTCATTAAAACAAATAAAATCAAACCTAAGTAAACAATAAAGAACAAAGGAAATATAAAAATGAAAACTAGGAAAGATCTCACCCAATCTTCAAATCTCCATGATTCACCTTCATTTTACCTTTTCTATTTGCTGCAATATGGAATGTGCCCTCAGATTTCTTTGTGAGCAACTATGATTATGACAAGACCTAGAAAGTGTTGAAGGATTTGATCTAAAATGTATGTAAGAAACTAATCTCTACATGCAATGTAAAAATCTGAAAAAGACAATGTTAGACAAAAAGAATGAAGTAAAGAAGAAGAAGAATTCAGAGATAATAAGAGATATTAAGAGATCTCAAAATGAAGATAAAATTGAAATTTTATAGAAAATGCAATTTTGGATGGATGGATGAGATGAGAGATTGAGAAATGCCCTAGAATCAATGGTTAAGATTCAAAATGGCAACTCTCAGTTAGGGTTAGGGCAACAATCCCCAAATGTGTGGACAAGATTTAATTTAAGAAATTAAATCAATGGTGGAGAATAAACATGACCTTGAGATGAAATTAGTAAAAATCAAAAGATAAAGATTGAACAAGAAGAAGATATTTAGAAAATCAAGTTATTTTAGAAATAACTTACTTTGTGTAGAGAAATGCTATTTTAAAATTAATATATTAAATTAATTCCAAAATGATGAATTCATGTGATAGTAAATAATAATAATTCAAAATTATTTGCTTGGAAAGAGGGAAGTTGCCAATTTAAATAAAATGCTTTTATTTAAATTTAGAAAGAAAATCAATAAGACAATTTAATAATTAAAATTATTCAATTGTGGAGGAAAATTAGAAAGTGGGTAATTTTAAATAAATGATTTTATTTAAAATTAGAAAGAAATTTGGAGAGGATAATAATTAAATAAATAATAAGAATTTATTTAATTATGAGCAGACATAATAATTAATGATGTATTAAATAAATAATTAAGAATTATTTAATTAATAGTTGACATTGGACTATAGGACATAATTAAATATTTTAATTATGTTGAGATGAAGCATGATATAGAAGAATGTGGTTTGTGGGTCTAGGCCATTTTTATGTGTTTACATTTGCCCCTCTTTGTCATAATGCAACTTGTCACATTGTGGCAAAGAAAACAAGTCAAAAATATGCCCCAGTGCAAAATGGGATGAGGAAGAATGATGAGGAGGTAGCGGTATGCCCCCTCGAGAGGACAATCGAGTTTAGAGGACACGAGTGTGCTCTCGAAATGGATGAAAGGACTTAGAAGATGAAAGATAGATAAGGATGATAATGATGTGGACTAGAAGAAATGTTAGAGAGAAAAAGATGAACGTTAGGATAGAAGACATGGATGTCGATATGGGGAAGGAGATGCAAGTTAATGTGGAAAAAGAAATGCATGTGAGAATCCTTCAATATTTGCCAAGGTACTAATAAGTGTTGCTCGAATCATCATTGGGCAGTAAAAATGACACAAATGGACAACAAACATAGGGGTATGGCATAGACCAAGGTGTGCAAGGTCATCCACTTGCAAAATAGATGGTCGCCGACAAGGAATGTCATAACTCATACTAGAGGCCAATTTGCCCCAGTCCTCTTGTCAAGACAATCCACAGACATCAGTCAAAGAAAAACATAATAGGTCATGAGACATCATCACAGCTCTAAATCCTTCATGGGACATCCTTGAGGTAGCTAGTAACATGACCAAAAGACAAGTCAATAAAAAGATAAGACAAAATAGCCAAAAAATTAATAGCCATTTTATTGTATTGCCAATGTTTGTTTGTCAAAGATTAATTTTTTGATAGTTTGACAGTTTTGATGGTGCCTAAAGTCAAGAAGGACACATCTTGAAAAGGAAAATGACATTTTGACGAGGTCTAAATCCAAGAAGGACACATCTTGAAGAGGACCAAAAAGTGACAAGATTGACATTTTGACTAATGCTTTGGCAATCTAACTGATTTTGACTATATGATTGACTGGCTTAAGTTGTCTTATTTTGACCAATTTTAACCTTGACATTTTGAATGACTATTTTGATAGACGCGACCATGTTTGACTTATGATTTTATTTAATCAGGCCTAAAGGGACTAATCTAATGTCTCGGGGATTCAAAGATGAATCTTTCCTACGTAGTAAATGAGTAGAGACAACGTAGTTCGGACTAGGACAAAAGATTGACTGATGTGATTGACATGACTAACAGGACAAACTTTGACTTTGACTCTATTTTTTAGGATTTTGACATTGATTTGGAAGTTTTTGTATTTTCTCATGACATTTTTCAATTTTTAGGTCTTTTTTCGAGACTTTTTCAGATTTTTATGACTTTTTCAGGACTTTTCTAGTTGTTATGACTTTGTCAAGACTTTTATGATTTTTATGACTTTTTGATGTTTTATGGAAAATTGTGACAAATGCATGCGAATGATGTCGATGCACATGAATCCAAGGACAACCATGATTTTGTTGCTAGTCAAGCTGAATACCAATTGATAGGTGACGAGGACAATGACAACGTTGTTTGACGTGGGAAGGACACATCCCAAAACAATGTGAAGATGACAATGAGATGACAAGAGTATAAAAGTCTGTAGCAAGGCCAAGGACAAAGCTAGGGAATGTTTTGGATAATGTGCTAGGTTTTTCCATATTGTCGCATTTGGAATGACTTGGTGAGGACTAGATGGAATGACGAGGGATCTATAAACCATTGACAAGGGAAGCCAAGATGGGCGATAGGTATAAAAGGACAATGGATGGTTTTGGTAAAAGATAGGAGACATGAGGACTATTATCATATAGTTGTCAAGGACAATGTCACATGAGGCTATGATGGTAATGACATGATATTTTGAATAAGGTATGACCAAAAGATAGACATGTCAAAAGTTTTCCGAAGCATGATTTGTGTTTATACTATAGTCCTTATCAAGATCAAAGTCAGGGGGGAAATGGATGAAAAGTGATAGGGTTTAGATGGATAGATGAAAATGTCTGGTGAAGGGCATGGGAGATGAGACAACTTGCCCCCAAGTGTAATGGTCCACATAGATGATTTATTCTACACATGACACCTGTTTGCCAGATTTTCATCATGGTACTTATCCAAAGTGCCTGTTTTCCAGGTTTTCACTATTGCACGAAATCATTCTCTTTACTATTTTTGATATTTTCTGATTTTTTTTTTTTGTGTGTCACTAAGACACCTATTTGCCCAGTTTTCATCAAGGTGATGATTTTTTTGATTTTTCAATTTTTTTGTATTTTTGCATTTTGTCGGATAGCCTTGATGCTTTAGATGACCACTGACTATGATGAAGCCTTTGACGATGCCGATGTAGATACTGGTGCCATGACATGCCAATAATGACCTTTTCTAAAGTAGTTTCCATGTCAGGATGATAGTGCTTGCATAGAATTGACTGATGTCATTATGATCCTTGTTGATACTAGAGTTGGCCTTATCTGAATACACCCATCACGATAGAGTGCCATGAGAGTCCTTATGATAGAGAGTTTCTGCCACCATGTGACGGATTTGTGACATGGGATGTAGGATTATGATGAATGATGGTGGACGTGGACGGGTTGGTTGGATGTTTGGATGTAGCCATTTTTATTCTCCAAACTTGGGGTAATGGATGATGGAGGTTGGATTTTTTATAGCGTTTGGAACCAACACTTTTATATGTCTTGCTTGATGGCCATTTTGAAGGAGGTGGACATGTATTATATGTGGGAGTCCTCTTGTGTTGTGGCTCCACATTTTGATTGACTTTTGACTTTGGCATATTTTCTTTGCCTAATTCATTTTTTTCTTGACTTGACCCATTTTTTTTTGGGATCCATTTTAGCTTCATTTGTCCACTTGTATTTTTGATTGATTCCATGGCCTTTGACATGTGATTTTGAGCTTTGATTTTGTAATAATTTTGTTGGTTCCAAATGGAAAGTTTAGTCATGATGGAATGATGGTTTGGGGTGTGGAGGGAAGGGGTATTGGCAACAATCTTATGGCAAGGACTACTCATGACACCCATTTTGATGTTTGTATTAGATAAATTTGCCCCCAATATCAAAGAGGGACCACTAACATCATTAAGTTTTCTGACTGAGGAGTAGCCAAGACCTTGTTGTCTATAATGTGCTTGAACTTGTACAGGTTCCAAAATTCCTTGCTCATGTAGGCCTAATCCTTTTCCCTGATAATGCATGTTCTGACATATTTTGTTGGCGATGGGATACTTGTCATTTTGAAAGCAAGATGCTAACCCATCCTTATTATGGAAATTAATGCTTGAAATCTTCTCATTTGTAAGAAAGCCTACTCTGAAAAAGAGAGATGATCCTAATTGATAGGATCTTGTAGTTTCACTGACATGTTGGACAGATTTTTGATTATTATCTTCGATCTAATTTGGTGACATGTCAGACTCCTGTGATTCTATTGGTGCTTCCAATTCTATGTCAAAACCATCTTCATGGTCATTGTCATAGAGGCCACTAAATTCAGTTATAGCTTGATCATTTGTAAATATGTCCATGCTAGAAGATTCTTGTTCTAGTGTTAGATCATCTATGTGTCCCATGGAGGCAAGTGTCTTATTTTTGGGAGTGTCAATACTTGAAGTTTGGATGGAATCATCTTCAATTGTCTCATCATAAATGGCATAGAGGTCAAGGAGTGTATCGTTTTGGAGGTCTTGATCAAAGATGGGTTCATTTGGAATGTCATTATTGGAAATAGGATCTTGACCAAGGATAGGGTCATCTTGAATGACATGGTTATGGATGGACTCTTGACCAAGGATAGGTGTCTTTGGTATGCCATGATTGTCTAGGAAGAATTCTTGAATGGATTTAAAGATAGGGTCATGGGATGGACTACTTTGATCTTGACATGACGATGATGTTATACTATTGTGCTTTGGATGTGCCTCTTGACATGTATCCTCAAGTTTATGAGATGGGATGGGACTTTGGAGACCATGACTAGATATGATTTCATGACCAAATGTATTTTGTGTTGGAGTGTCTTGGAATGGATTGGTGTATGATGGAATAGGATAGGACATGAATGCATGACAAGGATATGATGTGGATGGAAGACTAGGATATGATGTGGATGGATGATTAGGATATGACATGAATGGAGGACTAGGATATGATGTGGATGGAGGATTAGGATATGATGTGAATGGAGGACTAGGATATGACTTGAGTGGATAACTAGGATATGATGTGGATGGAGGATTAGGATATGACATGATTGGAGGACTAGGATATGATGTGGAGATGTGGAAGGGATGAGTGTATGATGGACTAGGATTGATGGATGGTTGGTTTCCCTTGTCAAGGCTAGGGTGGGTAATGAAATTTTTTTGTGACCTAGTGTTGTGGATGGTGTTAGGGGACCCTTGATAGTAGATGGATAGAGGACCAAGACTCATGGATTGTTGGTAATATGGATAGCCAGTTGTGCTTGACTATTACTAATGAATTGGCATTCAATTTGACTAGCAAGCATGTCATTGTGACTTGAAGACATGATGGTGGATGGAATGAGACTAAGACTATGCAAAGTGATAATGAGGACAAAAATGAATGTCAAATGCAAAGTGGTAATGAGTGTCTTACGTCAAAAGACTTTTAGGAAAGGTTTTCTAACCATTCAAAGTTTGGCCAATGTCTCAATTTTGGTTGTCAAAGGATTGGTTTGAAGGATAAAGTGATAAGATGAAAAAATGACAAGGTGAGATTTCCACACTAGACTTATGAGTTGGAAATGTCTCACAAGAGGTCAATGACTAAGGACTGATTTGTTTTGACTTGGTCCAATGACAATGTATTTTTGAGACAATGGTTTGACAAAGGAAGAAAAGTTTTCCTATCCCAAAGGTGTTAATTTGAGGCCATAAGACTTTGCCTATGAAGATGAGGATGATAGATTGCAAGCTAAATGTAAATGCAAAGATGGATGAATTGGACAAGTGTTGGTTTTGGTTTGGACAGAGGCTATTGGAAAGATGCCACAAAATCTTGGTTACAAATGTTTGGCCTTGGGTTTTTGACAACAATAATGTTTCTCCAATTGACAGGAAAATGCGTCGTTTTAGGTTTTAAATGCGTTGCAGTGTCAAATGCATCGCTATAAGAAACAATTGTGTTTCAGATAGGAAAATGCATTGCAGAATACTTAGATACATCATAGAGTTTGGAAAATGTGTTGTAATATGGCAGATGCATTGCAGGTTTTAGCAGGTGTTGTGTAAATGGCAAATGCAGAATGAGAGAAAAATTATGGTGAAGGACAAGCAATTGCGGCATTTCAGATGGTGATAGCGACTCAACAGAGCATATGTGGCTTAGGAATAGGCAATTGTAGTTAAAAATGATGAATGTGGTGTTTAAAATTGTGAATGCAGCTCAACAGAGCAATTACAACTCAGAAATGAGAAATTGCGGTTTGACAAGACGATTGTGGCTCAACAGAGCAATTGCAGCTTAGAATAAATTTCAACAGTTTGACTATTTTGTTTTATATTTAGGCAAGTTTGATGTTCATTTGTTGAGTTTGTTGATTTGTAAAAGACATAGAATCTAAAACATTGAGTTTATGTTCAAGGATCGAGCATGACCCTTTTTTATTTTCACTGGTATATGAACAAGAAGACACTTCAAGCAGACTCACTCTTAATGGTCAAAGGGTCATCATAGCAATCATAGCCCACAGCTTAAAACCGTGTCGACTCACACAACCATGTCACCCCCTAAAGGGTGCCCATTTTTTTGTCTTTTCCAGGTGCATACTCAAGGTGACGGAAGTGGATACCGAATCCCCTGAGCAAACAATCTGTGGCGATTATATGGTGAGTGTCTTGGGGGGAGATTCTTCCCTCCCCTTGCATCGTGATTGAAACAATGTCTGGATACTGACATGGTTGGCTTCTACACTATTGTTCTTAGTAAAGGTTTCCATTCAATGTGGCAATAGATAAACTCCCTTAGGAGACCTCCTAATCTTTAGAATAAAAACTTTGGAGATGGTTATCTTGCTTACTGCCGTTGAATATGGGTTTCCCCAAAATTCACTTTTGATTATAGTGGGTTGGAAAACCTGGCTTTGGTTGTTCCCACTTAGGTCGTTCCCGTAGGGTGAGTACCTTTTCCCACTATGGTAGGCCTTCTAAAGGATTTAAGAAAAGTAGTAAAATGCATAAAGAAAAATGGGTAAGTCTGGTTTTTTGGTCACCCAGTAAAGGGGAGAGCATATACGTATTACCCAATCAAGCACAACAGAAAAGTTGTTTAGTTTTAAACCCAAATGAAAATTTTCTACACTAAGTGAAGATGTTGCTTCACCACAAGCATGGGGCTCATTTTAACCAAACAAAATAAAAAATTTGGTGACCATCCTAGGATTGATAAATTTCAAATTAAAATGTCTATCCTAGGATTGATAAATTCCAAATTAAATGTCTATCCTAGGGTTGGTTCATTTTAATCCCCATAAATTAATCAAACTATTGGTTGCAGTCGCGTCGGATCCAGATTACAATTCAATAATGAAGATTACCAATCATTTGTGGCTCAAAATAGCATATGTGGCTCGGCAGAGTGAATACAACTTGGCAGAGCAGATGCGGTTCAGGGTCTATCAAATGTGTTTCATCCCATCGAATGTGTCGTTAGCGATCTTGTATGCATTACAACAGGTTGTATGCATCTTTCATGAGTGCAAATGCAGTGCGACAAATCACTTGCATCACGTGAGCTTGCGGTTGTGTCATTCCATACTCTTGTACCTACAAAATAAAATTCGAGGCCATACGAGAACCTACAAAAAATGTGTGAGTGGGTCGGGTTCACCAATGTAACATAGGGTACTATATTCAAGTTAGTTTCATTAAAACAAAAAAAATTAAACCTAAGTAAACAATAAAGAACAAAGGAAATATAAAAATGAAAACTAGGAAAGATCTCACCCAATCTTCAAATCTCCATGATTCACCTTCATTGTACCTTCTCTATTTGCTGCAATATGGAATGCACCCTCAGATTTCTTTGTGAGCAACTATGATTATGACAAGACCTAGCAAGTGTTGAAGGATTTGATCTAAAATGTATGTAAGAAACTAATCTCTACATGCAATGTAAAAATCTGCAAAAGACAATGTTAGACAAAAAGAATGAAGTAAAGAAGAAGAAGAATTCAGAGATAATAATTAAATAAATAATAGGAATTTATTTAATTATGAGTAGACATAAATAATTAATGACGTATTAAATAAATAAATAAGATCTATTTATTGAGGAAGTAATAATTAAATAAATTTAAGAATTTATTTAATTATAGAGTGACATAAGCATCTAGCGACATATTTAAATAATAAATGTAATTTATTTATTTAAATAGCCAGGAGGAATAAAAGACACGAATTAATCAAATAATTAAGAATTATTTAATTAATAGCTGACATTGGACTATAGGACATAATTAAATATTTTGATTATGCTGAGATGAAGAATGATATAGAAGAATGTGGTTTACGGGTCTAGGCCATTTTTATGTGTCTACAGGTTGTAAGTAACCCCTGCCCTTTAAAATCCTTGGAAAACAAAGTGAATATTTGCACAATTTTCGATATGGCATTATTGGGTGTCATTCTTTGGGTTTACCTTGTTCTTGAAGATAGTTGTGAGTGAGGAGGGAAAGCTTCTATGAGGATGCAAGTGCAACCATTGGTAGTGGAATTTTTGTGAAGATGGTTGGAGGTTATTTTGTGTTTTTTGCATGGGGTGATGGTTGCAAAAGCAATGAAAAAGTTTTGGTTGTGATAATTCTTTGCAATACAAAAGTATCGGTTGTGATAATTTATTAGAAATATTTTACACACGCTAAACATAGCAAGAGGGAAGAGGTGCACTTGAACCAAGTAGAAAGAGGTGCAATTTGAAAAAACTCTTTGTATTTCAAGTTGTTCTCATATATACTTGTAGAAATGGTTGTATACATGTATATATCTACATATACATATACAAAAAAATGTATTCATGCAATTTAATGTTCTCAGTGCATACAACATCTTGATACACCTGTGTGTAGGAAAATGTGCCTATAATATATTTGTATATGTGTGTGTTTTTGTGTACTTGCATCTTCCACATGTATCTTTCAGGTTATGCATTTATGTCTATATGTATCTTTGGTTGTGTATCTACCAATATACATTTTCCACATGTATTGCTAAACCCATAGCTCAAAAATCACCAATGCCCTATGGAAAATAATGTAGAGTGTCACCATAGGCCACACAAAGACAACCAACTATGTCGTATTGAGAGGACAATGAACCGCTTTATTACCTTGCAAGCGTTTCGAGTAGACGGAAAGCATACAACAAAACACTAAAGTATGTCTTTCTTTTGTTGCAGTTAACTGTTATTTTCCTGTATACAAACATGTATGTATATAAAATAGAATGAAAACAACATGGATATAAACTCGTCCCCTTGAGCATTGCTTGCCACATACAATGAGTTGAAACACTTTTTGAAGTCAAGAAAATAACATAAACTATTTTATCACTTCAGCTCTAGCTATATTGTTCCATATTTGATTCAAAATCCAATAGTGAGAATCAAATAGTATAGCCTCTTCAACAACCTCTTTCCAAGAATCAAACAATACACCCTAACCTTGAGAACAACAATCACCAATGTCCCATGGAATCAATGTTGTTTGAATCTACTATGATATACATACATATATGTGAATAGGGCCCATACATTGTCCATCACTCCAATTGATAGTGCCAATACCAAGAGTGTTGTATTGGTTTTGGAATGTGGGAAGAGGTGATTGGAGTAACCGAATATAAGTATGGTTGGAGGTGCATATTGGACAAACCCTTTCTAGAGTATTTGAAAAATAGTTCATGTTATTTTCCATAGGCCATTATTCATTGTTGTCCTCTTGCTTAGGGTATATTGTTTCATTTATGCTCTTTGTGTATCCACAATGGTTGGAAGCCAATATTGTTTGTTTTTGCATTGGATTGTTGTGTTTTGTGGGTTTATCCATCTGGGTTACTATTGAAAGCAACATAGTTTCAAAAACATTTAATTTTATTTTCCAAAGGTCATTGTTCATTGTAGTTCTCTAGCTTAGGGTACAGTTTTTCATTTATTCATTTTGTGTAGCCATGAAGGCTAGAAGGTAATATTGTTTGTTTATTATGTTTGATTGTTACTATGAATTGTTCTATTTTGTTAATTGTTGTGTTTGTGTGGGTTTTTCTATCTGGGCCACTATTCAAACCAATACACTTCCATTTATGATTCCTGTTATGTGACGAAGGTTTTCAATGGGTCTGTCACTATCAAATTTTGATTGTTGTATGCTTTTTGTGTAGTGGCAATGGTTGTAAGTAACACCTACCATTTAAATCCTTGGAAAACATAGTGAATGCCTACGCAATTTTCATAAATCTATTGTTGGGTGTGTCTCTCTAGTGGAATGCCTGTGAAGATGGTTAGAGCCTATTTTTTTTGTTTTTTGCATGGTGTAATTGTTGTATGCTTTCGATATACTGGCGATGGTTGCAACAACACCCATCATTTAAAACCTCAAAAAACATAGTGAATGTCTACCAAATTTCCAATAAGGAATTTTTGGGTCTCATTCTCTTGCTATACCTACTATTAGAGATGTGAGCAAGGAGGATAAGCTTCTTTGAAGGAAAAATTTGGATCAAGCATTGTCTAGCTTTTTGAAGGTGAGCAGAGGTTATTCTGTGATGGTGCTTATTTTTTGTAGGGAAGCTAGTGGAAAGACGTCTAATTGAAGGAAGCGGGAAGAGGTGGAAAAGGAATATTGTCTCATTTATGCTTTGTGGTTTGTTACTTAGGTTTTGCATGGGTGTGTTACAGTGAATCTTTGTGTTTTGTGGGTTTCTCTAGCTGGATTATTGTTGAAACCAATATTGGCCCTTGCCACTAAATCGAAGGCATATAATAATCAATGTTGATGCCACATTGGGAAGCTCCTATGAAGGTGCAAGCTTGATCACCCATTGTTAAAATTTTGCGAAGGTGGTTGGAGGTTATTCTATTGGGGTGCCCATTTTTTGTAGGAAAGGTAGTGGGAAGAGGTGTGTTTGAAGAAAGCGAGAAGAGGTGGATATTGAAAAAATACTTTGCGATACTATTTCATTTGTGGCTCACAGTTTGTGGCATAGAGTAAAATAGATAATGTTAAACAATTTATGTTTCGTTTTATATTACCTATCTATTCATTGGTTGCATTGTTCCTCTCTAATTTGGAGTTTGCACACACTTTTTTTTGTCTTCATTGTGATGTATCTATATGTATTTTTCCATATCGCATTGTAAAGTCTAGCTATCTACCTTTGACTATTTTGTTCTATATTCAATTAGATTGATCTCTTGACCTATGTCATTTCCCTTCAACTTGGTGTTTTATCACTACATTGTTTCCTTTCTGGTAAGGTCCTGTTGGAAAAAATAGAATCCCTAGGATGTTGTTGAAACCATTATTATTTCATTTTAGGTGCCAGTGTGTATGTTTGTAAATTCATTATTTACATGTATCTTTTAGGTAGTTTTTTAATCTAAATATGGAAATGTCCAATTTTTAATATCAATATAGTTATTTCCTTCTTGTCTTGTTTAATTTCCATGCACTTTGATCTTTTGTATTTCTTTTCAAGTCATTGGGCCATGCAAAAAATAGAAAATATCCTCCAAAAATAGCCTTCACAAGAACTCCATAATGAATGGATATATTTTATGTTCATTTCCATAGGGAATTGTTGGTTTGTGTATGGTGCCAATGGTTGCAAGGAGAACACCGATGAACAATACCATATGCAGATTTAAATGTATGTCATAGTAGTTTCAAACAACATAGATACATACTGAAACATTGTTGGAACAATAAGCTGTATTTTGAGTATTGTATTAAATGTTGATGCCACAATCTCTATAGAACTTCTTCTTTACATAACTTCAAAGAGATTTTTGACACATTGTATGTGGAAAATGTTTCTTATTGTGCACAATCTAAAGCCAAGTATATATGAATGTTTTCTACATATAATTTTATATACATACATATGTGCATACAAGGAAAGAAAAATGAAATAGCACATCAGATAACACAACCTCGAGAGCACAAAAATTCACAGTAACAAACCCATTAAAAACAATGGCCATAAAAGTCGAAGCATAAATCAAACAATATTCATTCCAATAAATAATATAGTCTTATGTAGAGTAGAATCAACAATGTGCATATATGTACATCTAACTTGATATATATATATCAGACCAGATTTTATTCTGCACTTGCATGCACATGTATTGCATGTGTTAAATACACCTTTTTAGTTATCATTTCTTTCAGCCTCACAAAAGGACCTATTAGAATGATAGAGTGTATAGTAAGTGTAATAAGAAGCATTGATTCCACCATTGATCAAAGGGGTGGATTATGTATGTTCTTGCTCAGGATTTTGGTGAGAGCCCATCAGGCTCCATCACCCAATATGATAGGGTTGGTAGCATGCCCCATTTTCTTGTGTTTGATTTTATATTTCCTATCTGCACATGCATGTGTCTCTAACATTAGATGCAAGAAACATTCATTTGTTTGAAGGACACCTATGGATATATTTTTGTAACAACCTATGACGGTGCATGGCCCAATATGGTAGAGTGGAGACTAGGGTTTCTTTTTTTGTGTTTCATTTTATTTTCCCTATGTGCAGATATGTATCTGTGTCAAATCATATGCAAACAACATTCATATACACAACAACCTCTATATTAATAGCAATTGAAAACTTTGATATCGTCGTTGATTATGGTGGAGGGCAATCTATTTTTGGTTTACCACTGAAACCAATAGCAAGACCAATGTGCCATCTCGCACTTAATATACAGACTACCATTCTAACAAATCCTTATTAACATGTAGACAAATAAGAACTATCCTTAAAGACACAAGAAAAGAGCTAAGAATTCCTTATAAAGAAGGATATAAACTAATTTATTACTTTGCAACCATTTCCATCACACAGAAAGCATAAATCAAATAATTTATTCTAGGCCACAGAAGAACAAACAAAAATTCCCTATGCACAATATTTGATAAGGCATTCTTTGGTCTCATTCTTTGGGTTTACCTTGTTACTCAAGATAGCTATGATTGAGGAGGGAAAGCCTCCATGAAGGTGCAAGGATGATTATCAGCTATGGAATTTCTAGGAAGGCAGTTGGAGCTTATTTTGTCTTTTTTGCATGGGGGCGATGGTTGCAAAAGTATTAAAAAATTATTAGTTGTGACAATTAGTTGCCAATGTTTTGCAAGTAGTGGAGGAAGAAGGGAGCGGAGAGAAAGCAAGTGAGAAGAGGTACATTTGGCACAAGTGGTCTGAAGATGTGTAGGAAAAGGTGCATATTGGGAAGACCATTTCTTGAGCATTTCCAAAATAGTTTATGATATTTTCTAAAAAGCATTGTTGCTTGTTGAGATATTATTACAACCATCCTCAGCACACACAAACCATAAAATAATTAATGTTGATGCTAAACAGTGTTTAAGAGAGAAAATATCCACATTGCATTTTCCCTCAATTGACTAGCTAAGAAGGTAATGAATTCAAACCTTTTGTTGAGTATAATAAGGCCTTGCTTCAGACTAGGAAACATATTACAAGCAATAAAAGAATTGAATTCGCAGCCTTTTCAGTGAAAAATTTGAGGGAAAATTCAGTGTGGATGTTTGTTCTCTTCATAAATTCGAAGGGGAATAGTTATGTAGCGAGGTAAAAATATGGTGTACACATCTATTCAGATATAGAAATCTATATATAAATAGATAAATACATGTGTACATATAGATATGTATATTTTTTTATATGTTTCTGTTCTTAATTGAACCTTAAAGTATTTAATTTGTACATAGATATGTCAAGTTTTTTATATCAATATGTTTGTTTCCTTCTTGTCTGGTTAGATTACCACATAGTGTTACATCTACACAATTTTTTTTCACTATTTGAATTTTTATATGTATGTGTGTGTGTGTATTTGTGTATATGGTCATTATGAATAAGTTGTTGTTCCAAAAAAGAATTTTCTATGTTGTTGTTGAAATCATTATTGTTTCATTCAAATTTTATGTTTTCTGGTTATGGTTACATGCTATAAAGTTTGTGTTGTTCTCCATAAGGCATTATTGATCGTTGTTCTCTAGCTTTGGTTATATATTTCAAGCAACAAAATATTTGAATTCATAGCCCTCTCACTGACTCAATTGAGGGAAAAATCAGTATGGTTTTTTTCTCTTTTCACAAATTTGAAGGGAGGGAGTTATGTAGCAAAGTAAAAATATGGTATAGACATCCATCTAGATATAGTCATCTATATACAAATACATATACACATATGTACATATAGATATATATATTTTCTTAAATGTTTATGTTCCTGATTGAACCTTAAGGTCTTTATTCTGAAATTTGATGACTAAATCTTTGGCTCTCAGTACCTTGTTATACTAATGAAGTATCATATGAACCATGAGTGATATTCATTACAATAAAAATTATATATGGAACAAAACACTATTTAGAAAGGAAAATAAAACATCATATTTATTGTTTCGAGAACATAGATTTATTTAGGAAGAAAGTTGTTATTTGTTTCATCCTAGAAAAGTAATTCTCAAAATAATAGGATTTCTATTAAACATAATAAGAAACACTAGTTTCCACATACAATGTGCTCAAAACCATTTTGAATCTAGTCAAGGAAGAAGTCAAATACATTTCCCAAGGTTGTGCTATAAAAAATGAAACAGTATAGCTAAAGCTAGAGAAAGAAACTTGGCAATGCCCAATGGAGAACAAAATAAATGACACAAGATTAACTATCTAGTTATTTTGCAACCATGACCACTAAATGCAAGTCACAAATGAATAAATAGAAAGTGTTATTACAACCATTACCAAAATATGAAAAGAATACAACAGTAAATTTTTAAGCAAACCAATGTTTAATTTTGGGAGCCTTCTCTATCCAAGCAGAGGGGATTCCGCTAACCTACTCCCAAGACATTCACAACCCTTTTCACAGTGGTCGAGAGGCTCAAAAACTAGGAAGGCTTAGTAAAATTCCAACTGGTTATTTTTCAATCATGACCACTAAATGCAAGTCATAAATGAATAAATAGCAGGTGTTATTACAACCATCACTAGCATACAAAAAACATACAACAACAAATGTTGATGCAAACCAGCATTTAATTTCAGCGGCCTTCTCTATCCACATGACAAGGATTCTGCCAACCTACTCCCAAGATATCTAACACCCTTTTCATGGTTGTCAAAAGGCTTAAAAACTAGGAAGGTTGATGAAAATTCTAACCAAAGTTAAAACATATCCGCCACCTATTTCATGGCTTCCATAAGGCTCAAAAAATGGGAACGCTAATGGGAATTATGACCAAAGCTCACACAAATAGCCTATTGGCTAACAAGGTCCTGTGCATTTTTGCACACACACTCCATTGAAAGTGGGGACCCTCTCTTGGCCTACATTTTTGGCCTGTTTCTATGGCTTGCCCCCTCTTTTGTGCTAATCTTTGAAAATATTGGGGTTTTGGTATTTGGTGCTTTCTTTGGTTATGGGTGCCTTTGTGTTGATTTCCTAGTGGTTTTGGAGTCTTGCAGATGTCCTCTCTCGGGTGGTCTTCTTTTTCCTTTTGTTTTTTCCCCTTGGTGTTTTGTTTGGGTCCTAAGGGTTGGTTTTCTCCCTTAGGTTTTCCTTGGTTTACTTGTTTCTTTTTTTCTGCTAGAGGTAGAATCGGGATGGGACTTAACTCTGAACTTTCATAAAGTTCACGGTTTTTTTCTCGTCCCATTCTGGCTCCGCTTCCCACCTTCTCATTTTCTTTGTTGCTTTGCCCATTTTTAGCCTAAGGGTTGGTTTCCTCCCTTAGTTTTTCCTTGGTTTTCCTTTTCTTTCATTTTGTCGGAGGCGGAACCAAGATGGAACTTAACTTTGAAATTTCATAAAGTTCATGGTTCTGTTCCCATTTCCGTTCTAGCTCTACTTTGCACTCTCTTGTTTTCATCCTAAGGGTTGGTTTCCTCCCTTATATTTTTATTTGCTTCGCTTCCTCCTTCGTTCATCGGAGGTGGGACCAAGATGGAGCTAAACTTTGAACTTTCATAAAATTCATGGTTTTGTTCCCACTCCAGCTCCGCTTCTTGCCGTCTCATTTTCTTTGATGCATTTCTCATTTTTGGCCTAAGGGTTGGTTTACTCCCTTAGGTTTTCCTCAGTTTTTCTTTTCTTTCATTTTGTTGGAGGCGGTACCAGGATGGAGCTTAACTTTGAACTTTGGAAAAGTTCACAGTTCGGTTCTTGTCCCCATTCCGGCTCTGCTTCCCTCTTTTGCATCTTTGTCATCTCGTTGTCTTTTGCCTTTGGGTTGGCGTCTTTCCCTTGGGTTTGCTTCGGTCTTCCTTTCTTTTGCTAGAACTAGGATTGGGATGGAACTTAACTCTGAACTTTCACAAAGTTCACTATTTGGTTCCCATTCTCGTTCTGCCTTCACTTCTGCCAGTTCATTTCCCTTTCCCATTCTGTCTCCACCTCCACTAGGGTTGGTTCTATTTCCACCTCCTCTTGTTTTCCTTCCGTTCTCATTTTGGTTCCATATCCTCCTCTTCCTATGCTTGTTTTGTGTCTTTGTTCTTGTTCTTCTCGTGGCTCCACCTCCGTCTGTCTTTGGTTTCGCTTCCACCTGGGTTTCTGCATGATTTTCTTCCATTAGGAACTCTAATGGATCCACTTAGATTTTGATGATGTATTGAGCATTAATGGTGGCCTGTTTGAATGCAGGTTGGATTGAGTTGGGGTTGTTGGGTGTACTCTAAAGATTTGGTGAGATCTGCGGGTGTGGTTGTGTGCTTTGCGCCTAGTGTCAGATGAAACCCATCCCTACACACAAGGTCGATTTGTTGGGTGGCCATTAATGGCAGGCAGACGTGACGTAGAGGGACTCATCCTAGTTCGACTCGATCTAAGTCATTCATTTTCCTGGCTTAGATTTGATTGATGGCGCATTTTTCATGCTGGTGTTTCATGCGCGTTGCTATTCGCATGGGTGGATCATTAATGGTGGGCATGGCTTGAGGTGCCTTACCCTCACTTTGTGTAGTCCTAGATCGATTTGAAGTGGCTCTTATTGCATTCATTGTTGGCTGTTGGGGCCGATTTGGTTGGTGGTCAAGCTTCTTTGTAACCATAGATCTAGTTCATGCGGGCATGTTTCTATAAGTATGGCCTTTGGCCTCATTTTTAAGGGTTTGGATTGGTTGGGTTCATTCGTTCTCCCACTAGTGGATTGAGAAGACTAAGTCAAAAGAATTGTAAATAGTAGATTTAGCAGTAGAGTAGCATGTTAGAAGACTAGAAGTTAGTTTTTACATTTCAAGCAACTATTGTAATAGACTAGAATTGTTGCAAATGTGATGATTGAATACAAAGTGTAGACATTGCATTGAAATAATCTTGCATTGAATAATCTTGCATGGTTCTTGTTCTATCTTTTAAATTGCTTGGAAATGTTTGGATATATCTTAGGTTTATTTAGTGATGCTTGAAGTGTTGTAGCAATCCCTAGTTTATACTTTGGGCAGCTTCTTGGTTGAGATATTATTGTGCAAGGTCAACTTGTACCTCATATTTATGTGCTTAGTTCAACTGTAGATATTCATTCAGTCTTATTGAATGAATGCCTACAGTCTGAAAATATTTAACACGTTAGAAGATTGCACTATTTTCTGCAAGATTGTAGGTATAGCCTAAGTCAAACATAAATTAGTTTAAGGGATTGGTCCATTCCAAGTATTTCATCATTTGCAAGGTTAATCTTAGAATTAGTGTTAACATTAGGACTTTTGAAACCCTCATCTTTTTTTGTTTCTTTTATTATATGGTTAGAACTAGAAATTAAAGCATGACCATATCCTAAAATTCGATGAGTTTAGAGCTTCCACCATTTGTACGTAAGACCCCTTGTGATTAAAAGAATTTTCACATTTTATCACTGAGTTTGTTCTACTACATTGTCATGACCTGACACCCATGAGACCTTGGGGTTATCTCTTTTTTCATAGAGACCAACCTTTCAAGAGAGATAGGATAAATTTTATTTTGTCTGAGTTGTTGTTGTGTAGAAACACCAAACACAATTTGTTATGTAGTTTTGCACACACACCCCACTGAAAGTGGGGACCCTCTCTCGGCCTTCCTTGTTTGCTGATTTTTGTGGCCTACCCCTTCTTTTGTGCTCATCTTTGAAAATATTGGGGTTTTAGTCTTTGGTGCTTGCCTTGTTTGTGGGTGCCTTTTTGTTGAGTTCCTAGTGGTTTTAGAGTCTTGCGGATTTCCTCTCTAGGGTGGTCTTCTTTTGCCTTCTATTTTTTCCCCTTGGTGTTTAGTTTGGGTCCTAAGGGTTGGTTTTCTCCCTTAGGCTTTCCTTGTTTTCCTTGTTTCTTTTGTTCTATCGAAGGTGGAACCAAGATGGGACTTAACTCTAAACTTTAATAAAGTTCACAGTTCTGTTCTTGTTCTCGTTCCGGCTCTGCTTCCCGCCTTCTTGTTTTCTTTGTTGCTTTTCCCATTTTCGGCCTAAGGGTTGGTTTCCTCCCTTAGGTTTTCCTTGGTTTTCCTTTTCTTTCATTTTGTTAGAGGTGGGTCTGGGATGGAAATTAACTCTGAACTTTCATAAAGTTCACGGTTCTGTTCTTGTTCTCATTTCGGCTCCGCTTCCCGCTCTCTTGTTTTCTTCTTCATTTTATTTTTTTTCATCCTAAGGGTTGCTTTCCTCCCTTAGTTTTTTCTTTGCTTCGCTTCCTCCTTCATTTTTGGGAGGTGGAACCGAGATGGATCTGAACTTTGAACTTTCATAAAATTCATGGTTCTGTTCCCGTTCCCATTTCGGCTCCGCTTCTCGCCTTCTCGGTTTCTTTGTTGCTTTGCCCGTTTTTTGCCTAAGGGTTGGTTTCCTCCTTGAGGTTTTCCTTGGTTTTCCTTTTCTTTCATTTTTTCAGAGACGAGACCAGGATGGAGCTTAACTTTTAACTTTGGCAAAGTTCACGGTTCGGTTCTCATCCCTGTTTTGGCTTCACTTCTCATTTCTGCATATTTTTCGTCTCGTTGTGTTTCGCCTTTGGGTTGGCTTGTTTCCCTTGGGTCTGATTCGGTCTTCCTTTCTTTTTCTGGAACCAGGACTGGGATGGAACTTAACTTTGAACTTTCACAAAGTTCACTGTTTGGTTCCCATTCTCGTTCCACCCCCACTTCTACCGGTTCGGTTCCCTTTCCCATTCTTTCTCCACCTTCGTCAGGGTTGGTTTTGTTTCCGCATCCACCTATTTTCCTTCCATTCTCATTTTTCTTCCGTCTTTGCCTCTGCCTTCACTTGTTTTGTGTCTCTATTCTTGTTCTGCTCATGGCTTAGCCTTTTTCTATCTTTGGTTCCACTTTTGATTGGGTTTCTACATGATTTTCTTGCCTTAGGAAATCTAATGGATCAACTTGGATTTTGATGATGTATTGAGCATTAATGGTGGCCCATTTGAATGCAGTTTAGATTAAGGTGGGGTTGCTGGGTGTACTTTGAAGATTTGGCGAGATCTGTGGGTGCAGTCATTTTCTTTGTTGCTGCTATCAGATGAAACTCATCCTTGTACACAAGGTCGATTTGTTTGGTGGCCATTAATGGCAGGAAGACATGATGTGGAGGGGCTCATCTTGGTTCGACTCAATCTGAGTCACTCGTTTTCCCAGCTCAGATTTGAATGATGGCTCATTTTTCATGTTGGTATTTCACGTATGTTGTGGTTCGCATGGGTGGATTATTAATGGTGGGCATGGCTCAAGGTGCCTTACCCTAACTTTGTGTTGTCCTACATCAATTTGAAGGGGCACTTGCTACATTCATTGTTGGATGGCGAGTTATTGTTGGTTGTCGGGGCTAATTTGGTTAGTGGCTGAGCTTCTTTGTAACCCTAGCTTTGGTTCACATGGGCATATTTCTATAAGCATTTCCTTTGGCCTCATTTGTAAGGGTTCATATTGGTTGGGTTTGTTCATTCTCCCACTAGTGGATTGAATAGACTAAGTCAGAAGACTTGTAAACAGTAGATTTAGCAGTAGCGTAGCATGTTAGAAGATTAGAAGTTAGTATTCACATTTCAAGCAAGTGTTGTAATAGATTGGAATTGTTGTAAATGTGATTATTTAATACAAAGTGCAGACATTGTGTTATGAATAGTGCCTTCTCTTGCACTGAATAATCTTGCATGGTTCTTGTTCTATCTTTTTGTGAACCCCTAAACCTACAAATGCAAAAGAACAACAAACAAATTAGGATGTATCAAATGCAAACAAGAATGAAGGATTCCCCATGAAATCCATTTACTAAAACTTAAACTAGGAAAATGAAGAACAAACTAAATAAATGCAAAGAAATCAAAATTAAGTGAGAAAACTATTGATCCCATGGGGGAATTGGTGCCAATTGAATGTTGAAATTGGCCCTTTCACAACTCCTAAATTGCAATGTTGAAGTGTGTAGATTGGTCAAATCTCCATGATGAGATTTGAGCATAACCTAGCTAAGAATTGTGAAAGTGATGAAGTATGGAGTGATGTGCACAAAATTGGATCTCAATGTTAAGAGAGTAACTTTTCATGAAATTGTGGATGAAGAATGAGGAGAGAAGCCTCCAATTTATATATTTGAATTTGGAAGAAAGGGCAAGATTTGGGAAATGTGGGACTAACTTTCACCCAATGGTTGAATGCCACTTGTCACCATGTGAATGGTTGATGGTTGTGCATATTTTGGCCAAACTGCCAATAAATGCAATTAGGTGGAATTTGGATTTGAAAAAATGACATGTGAGAGGGAAAAATGAATGAAATAAATGCCACTTGGCTCAATGCAAAAGGACATGTAAGAGGAGTGAATGCCTTGTTGGATTTACAAGTCCACTTGGACTTTTTGAATTCAAACTTGAGGGAATATTCCTTTTTGATGCCATGTGAGGGAAACTAGAGATTTAATAAAATGAATTAAATCTATTTTCATGTGCAACTTGCATTCTCTAGAGGATTTTAGTGATAGGGATTAACTTAATCAAGGATTTGATTAATTTAATGAGAGATTAGATGATTTGATAATTTTAACTTAAATTGATGAATTGATTTAAATTAGAATTGAGAGGAAATGATTAATTAAATAAATGATTTTGATTTATTTAACTAAGTGGAAAGATGTTAGATTAAATCAAATAAGGTTTAATTTATTAAATTTAATAAGAGGATTTTAGAGACTTTAATCAAATAAGATGATTTATTTAATTAAATAGAAATATAAGGTTAATTAAATTAAATTGATTAATTTAATCACTAGAGGAGAAAGACTTAATCAGATAAATAATGATTAATCTAAATTAAGAGATAGAATATGATGAAATGCTAAGAATATGATTTTAGGAGGAAAAGTTGTTAGTAATCAGGATCAAGTGTCCCGAACCAAACTTGTATAGTTTCCATGTCGACATTTCACCCCTCTTTGAAGCAATGTACTTGTTGCATTGATTCAAAGAATAAACTGCAGTGATCAAAGTTCAAAATTTCTTGATTTTTTCAAATGCCCCACTACTGCCCCAGTGGAAGGATATTGCTGGTATAATTCCCCCCCTCGAGACATCAAACGAAAATTTTTATTTTTTGGATGATCTCACGATTAAAGTGGACAAGGTGCTTGATAGGTTAAAAATGCATCGGAATGCCAAAAACATGTTAAAATGCCAAAAAAAGATGCAGAATGGCCCTTGGTTGGATGAAAATGGGATCAAGAGACCAAAACCCTAGCTAGATGGCAAAAATAGGTCAAAAAACCCTAATTTTTAGGCTTAAATAGACCTTGAGGGGTCACTTTCAATGCATTTGCAATCTTACCCTTTAGAAAATTTCACACTTTTAGCTCTGAGTCTTGGTCAATATGGGGCAACGACAATTTCCAAGGCACATTTTGAAGAGAGTACGAGTGCACCAGAGGCCAGTTGGCGTAGGACCCGTGGTATGTACCCTTATCCAAATTTCAATTTTATCGTTTTACGTGCATTAAATAGGGTTTAAATATCTTTTTAAGTTGAGCGGCGCTATATAGCGCCGCTAAAAACGCTTTATCAGCATCACATGGTCCTATATTGGACCGCATATGCAAACATCACTACATGTCTTAATTTGGAAATTAGAGCTTTGTCGGTCAAAGTCCACTGCGTGTAAATATTTAACCGCACGACGCAATTCAGGAATTAGGGTTCACCGCAAAGTGGACCGCATACGCGCATAGCGCCGCACGGGTCACTTTGGAACTAAGAAAATTACAAACTCAGCTACAGCAACACAGTTTGCAACTTTCCAAACTATGCCACACCCGCAAACAGCACTGCATTTGTTGTTTTGGCTGTGAAAACTTAGCATGAAATGTAGATTTTTTCTCTTTCTTGATGCGATGACTTCCCTTGTACAGAAGGAGCTTGATGTACTTCACTCACGGGGGAATATATGGCTAGTGCTCAGCAGATTGTAGGGTATGCATGAGTTGGTTCAGGAGTAGCTCGGTTCCCTTGGTCTTTAGCATGTTGGGTATGTCCCTCCTATTCGGGCACACTTAGGCATGATGACAGCCTTGGCCGAGCGGTGGCACAGTGAGATTTCTTCCTTCCACCTTCCTACCGGTGAGACCACTGTTACCCTCAAGGATTTCTAGTGCATTCTTCAATTACCTATCCATGGGGCCAGAGTCATCTATGATCCAAATGCCGACAAAGATGCTTGCTATGGGGTTATGGAGCTTGATGAGATTGAGTTTTATGATGGTCAGATCGATTTAGAAAGATACTGCGGCAGTGTACCTATTTATAGATTGATCATTGTTGCTATCATCTCAGGCCTTGTGGCACCTAATTGTCGGGGTCGATATTTTAGTCCAAGATGGGGACTGGCATGGGAGAAAATGGTTCACTGTAGGGAGTTCTTTGCTTGGGGACCAGTATTACTAGCATCCCTATACAGGGATCTTCATGAGTTTGCATACCTAGACAATAGGTCCCTCGAGGCCGGAGTTACCTTACTACACATCAGGGGATGGGAGCAAATCCCAGTGCTTCGCCCATATGTTACACCAGTTATTCTTGAGATAGATGATCCTATTGTTTGGCAGTACTATAGTGTTCTTTAATCAACTCAATAACTAGGAATATGAATTCCTCTACTTAGGGATTGGACATCACAACTAGCAGCCATAATCTACTAAAGAACCTCATTTAATCATCAACCCGAGGATGTAAACTTGAAATGGGTCAGCATAATATATGCCTTAATCACCTTTCCATACATGCATGATCTCCTAAAATGCTAGAACTCTAATTACTGGAATTACTTTACTAAATAACTTGCTTTGGAAATGAAAACTGAAAGACGAAACTACTTTGTTTCTAGTGGCTACAGGAACAGTTGACAATTCTATGTTTTTGTTCGCTGTAGGAACAGACACATTAATTTCTGCAAAAGCAAGTATAGCTATCCTAATCTACGGAATGAAAGTACAGACAATTCCCTAAGTGGGCCCCCTTAGGTCATGCCAAAAGTGGGCAATAGATTAGGCGAAAAACTTCATAAACTTTATTGATTTAAGGCAAAACAATACATAGCATGCAATCTCTCCTGATTGTACTTCTAGAACTGAAAATGTGTTTGCAATAGCAATGGTTCAGCCCCTTCTCTGAAGGAGAGTGAGCTATTTATTGAAAAGCTAAATCTAACTACTAACTACCCTTCCCTTATAAATCAAGAGGTCTTTATTACATTCAACTAATTTAGAAAAGTGATGGATAGAAATGAAAGGACTGAGTCAAATCAGTTTCAGTCTTAAAGTGCCATCATCCTAGATTCGTGCACCATCAAGACTCCTAAGCTATATTTTTGAAACACTTCTCTTGAATGGGAGATGAGTTGAAACTGACTCCCTATCTTTCAGTAGCAGAACTGGTCTTCATTGATCTGGTCTTTCACCTACGAGAGGGAATTGAATTCCTTCCTCCAATCATGGTACCTGCAAAATATCTTGCTGGATATTCCTGAGGTAGAGAGTTAGCTCAACACATTCAGCATTTAAGATGATTAATCATTTTATTTATACATCTATTTAAGCATTAATCTAAAGCAAACATTATTCCAGGCGTGGCTGAAAGAAGTTCAATAGTAGAGGCTACAGGAGGTTTGTCATCACACAAGGTTTACTAAGGCATTCATCAAACTACTAAAACATTTAAAGTAATAACCATGGAAGACTTAGTGTAATATACTCATTACTTTAAGCATAAAAAGTTTGTGTTTTATCCCATAATCAACACCAAATGTTTGTTTTAGCATAATGAGAAAGCATAAAAATGTTTGCAAAAGTATGATCTAAATGTGCCAAAAACTGGGCTCATCAGGTATGGTGGGGTAGAGATTCATTTCACCCACACTGGCACAGGTGGTCTAGCACACTGGTGGCTAGTTCTCGATGAGATGAGAGTTTGTCTGGAGACCCTGGATGGGCATTGGCCCATGGTACGATGATGAAGATCAGTTGTTTTATGCTAGACAAGACAGGTATATGCAGGGTTGGGAGAATACCATGATAGAGCAGTATCACCCAAATAGGGTAGCCCGATAGTTTGGAGAGGTACAGGATAGACCTGACGACCAATACATGGTGATCTTCACGCATATGACTAGAGAGATAGCATGGGGCCAACCCATTGCATCAGCTGAGGCAGTATCTTCTTTTAGATAGTTGGTGGCCCAACTGTGGCCATATGATTAGGGGCAGGAAGATGCAGGGGTCACTTTAGCATATAGAGCTTGGTTCATGCCTCCCCTTAGACTGATAGTTCCTGGTGCAGCAATTCCATGGTGTAGGCCCAGAGGTAGGACAGCTGGGAGAGGTAGAGGATGGGGCAAAGGAGGAGGTGGAACACCTCCTCATTAGACACCTTCCAGGGATTTAGCACAGTATTCACCTGCTTGAGTAGGGGGATAGGATGGTCAGTCGAGAGTAGTTCCTCAACAGCAGCCAGCAGCGCAACGCAACCAGCCGCATAGCTAGATCACAGAGATGCTCTGATCCAATAGTTGTAGGGTTATATCCAGGTTTTGATAGCAAAGCAGGATGAGGCTAGGCACCATGTTGCAATAGTTACAGCTGAAAGGGACCAAGCACAATCCTAGAGGGGTCAGGAGATTGGTCAGTCGCGAAAGCTAAAGAGTGCAGCTTCCTCATCCCAAGGTTGATCAATTGATCCATGGGCATACCGAGAGGTTGTCAGGGAGGTCGAGTATTATCGACAGCACTACAGGAAGGTAGTGCCACCAACAAGCAGAGTGCTAGACTTCTCCTAGCAAACAGCGGCCACAAGAGGATCATGGTGATAGGTAGGTGGGAGAGGGTGAGGGGCACAGCCAACAGGGCTAGCCCTTGATCACAAACAATTTTCCATTTTTGATTCATGGGCTGCATTAGTTCCCCTATTATACCATGTATTTTGATGTACATTTGATCCAATTTTGTATCATAATAGTGTATTATTTGATGATATATATGAGATGATTCACCTTTATGATATGTATGGATGCATTCTAATGGATGAATTTTTTTTGTATCTTTTTCATGCATTTTAATAATGATCCTATGAATGTAATGTATGGTAATGATGGTGCGATGGATGCAAATGGTAATGGATGCTAATTATTATGTATGGTGTAATGATTTCTTAAGATGCTTAGAATAACAAATTTATATTATTCCTCATAACTTAAGATAATGATATGATGCAATATGCTTTTTATGCTAATGATCTGGTGGATGCAGAGTGTATGCATTGGCGATGTTTTGATTACTGTTATGATACCATGTTAATATGGAAAGAAGATAGAAGAACTTAAAAACAATGAGGTAGTTAGGATGATGATGATTTTGCTTTTCTAGGAGTCAGGATTTTCAAAGGGTCAATTACGTTATGTTTGATAACACACCTAGATACAATGCATCAAGGTATAAATAACCAGGATGGTGTTGTACCCAGTGTGATGGAATTTGACTTGGCAATTAGATAGGATTATTTTTGTTCACGCTTAGCATGCATCCTTCATTCAGGATGTAGTTCAAACATTCTAAACATCTCAAGAAAAAACATAGGAAAGCAAGATTTCTTATGTGGTCAACAAGATATCTAAAACATCCTCTTCACAAACCAAACAAGGTACATATGACTAAGTTATTTTACAAGTGTATCCCTCAAGCATAGTAGATAAATAAGATGACAATCTTTGACCCATTCCTTTCTCTCTAAAACTGTTTTGTTTAGGCATCATCTAGAGGCCCTTGGAATGAGCACAAAATAAGATAAGCCAATAGAAGACCAAATAAAGCAAACAAACAAGCTAATATTCTTCATACCGCTAGCCAAGGCTAAACTACTATGGGGTACCTGATGCTTATGTCCATCATGGGAATCATTCATCCTAGGACATGTTGTGATTAGGGTTTTGATGGGACTGATTGGATGATAAGCTATTGATACTCCAAGTTGACCAACTTGCTTGCTTACTAACTTAGAATTTTGAGACTCTAACGATTAGCTGTTCACTTTTGAACCTGCTAGACTTCCTTCTGACTAACTCACCAAAGGGTGAAGGTGATGATTTATTTTATTATGAGAAGATAACCGCAGGTGAAGGCGAGATGAGATGGATGCACCATTTTGGATTTGTCAAATATTTTGAGGTTGTTTTTGGTATTTTCAAGATTTACGATGAAGGGACTAAACTACAGACCTATCCTAGGGGTCTCGAGATATGATCCATAGATGAGCCTTGCCTACATTATACATGCAGAGACCACATAGTTTGACTAATGACATACTTGACTCAATGATAAGATGGGCAAATGGATTGCCAAATTATTGTGACGGGCGCCTAAGGACTGACCTAAACTATCTCAGGGGATGATCAAATATCAACCTTGTCTATGTTCAAGCTCAGAGACAATGTAGTTCAGACAAGGTGGAAGACTAACAAGACTCAATGATGAAATTTTTTGAATATGTTCTAAGATTTTGATATGTTTTTGGATTTTTGATGAATTTTCTGAATGTTTTTTAATTTTCTAATGTCTTGGGAAGAGCACAAAAATATACACAAATCTGATCCAGTACCATTTTCAAGGAAATGCCCCCAACGTTAAGAGATAGACTACTTCAATAAAGGTAGGACAAACTGACCTTAGGAATATGCCAAGTATTTCTATGGTGGAATATGATATGGGCACCAGCTCAGGCTATGGTATGGATGTGAGCGGATGGGTGGATGGAGGATTAATGAAATGTGATGAAATGGATGAGTGAGTCATGCAGATCCTAGAGGATGGGGAGTGCTTTATTTACACTTGGCACCTATTTGCCAAGTTTTCAGTAAGGTACTTGTCCAAAGCGCCATCAAAGTGGTTTTCACTAGAGGATAATTTTTTCTCTTTACTATTTTCAATCCTTTTTCTGATTTTTTTTTTTTTTGGATTTTTGTATTTTTGTATTTTTTTTATGTCACCAAGATGCCTATTTGCTAGGTTTTCATCAACCATTTTTTCAGGACATTTTTTGATTGTTTTTGTATTTTTGGGTTTTATACCTTGCAAGTTCTTAGGCATAAAACTTTTTGAGATGGGAGCTATTCAAAGGCTCCTATAGAGGCTCACCTTCTAGTGTTACTAATTGATATGCTCCTGATTTATAGCTGGCTATGATGGCGAAAGGTCTGAGCCAGTTGGGATCGAATTTTACTTTCTTATCTAGATTTGGTACATTCTTTTGGTTCTCTTTCATCACTTCACCGACTTGGAAGGTGCATTGCCTGATCTTCTTGTTGTAACTACATTTCAGGCGATTCTAGTAGACCTATAGATGGTTTAGGGTGTCCATGCATCGTTCATCTAGTAACTCTAGCTCATTCAGTCTTGTGACCCTGTATTCCTCATTTGTGATGAGGTTTTGCAATGATATCCTTAGTGACGAGAGCTTGATCTCGATAGGGAGGATGGCTTCTGATCCATAGACCTGGGAGAATGGGATGGCACTTGTTGGCATACGAATGCTGGTGTGGTAGGCCCATAAGGTAGGATTTAACTGTAGATGTTAGTCATGACCAAAGTCATTGACTATTTTCTTAAGGATCTTTAGAATGGTTTTGTTGGTAGCTTATGCTTGGCCATTGCCTTGTGGGTAATAAGGAGTGGAAAAGTGATGTTTGATTTTTATTTTTTTGTGCAAGTCACAAACATCCTGATTCTTGAAAGGTGTCCCGTTATCAGAGATAATAGATTAGGGGACAATATATTGGAAAATGAGGTAGTTCAGTATGAACTTGGATATCTTATTTTTGGTGATGTAGGTCATGGGAATTTCTTTCGACCCACTTTGCGAAATACTCTATGGTAGTGATGATGAACTTGTGGCCATTAGATGAGGTGGGTGATATTTTACCTATGAGATCGAGCCCCCATTGCGAAAAGGGCCAAGGTGTAACAATAGGGTGTAGTTTTTGACCTTGTGCATGAATGAGGTCTCCATGCTATTGGCACCATAGACACCTTCTGACAAAGTCATGTGACTCACTTTCCATTGTCGGCAGTAGTACCCAGTTCTTAGTAACGTCTTGGCCAAAGTCATACCACTTGAATGTGACTCGCATGTGCCTTCATGTACCTCAATCAAGGTAGTCGGGGCTTCCTCAAGTTTTAAGCAATGTAATAGGGTTCCATCAATGCTTCTACAGAAGAGGGTTTCTCCAAGGATGACAAATCATAAGGACCTTTTGACAAAGGTTTGCTTGAGGTTCACGTAATGTCGGTTGGGAGGAATCCTAGTCTTAGATAGGTGTAGATGTCATGATACGAAAGATCACCAGGACCAACGAGTTCAAACGTATATTTTGACTTTGGTACCTCGAAAGTGGGTATGAGAAGCTTCTCTACCAGGAATTCATGTTTTGAGACAATATGAGGTATATCTAGCAAGGATCCAATTGTTGCCATTGCATCAGCTGCCCTGTTGTTAGCCCTCAGTATCTTCTCAAAGGTGATATCAATAAATTATTCCTTGAGGCTTTCTACCACTTTCTTGTATGGTGTGAGCTTATCATCCTTATTTTGGCATTCACCATTGATTTGGTTGATAACAAGCTATGAATCTCCATAGACCTTTAATGCCATGATTTGTCACTATGCCGCAGTTTTGAGACCTATGGTTAAAACCTTGTACTCTACAATGTTTTTGGTATAGGGGAATGCCAATTTGTAAGATCTTGGTATGCAATCTCCCTATGGGGTGATGAAGACCACACCGGCTCCTGATCCATGTTGTGTGTGGGAACCATCGAAGTAGAGTTTCCAGTGATCAACTATGCTGAGATTAAAGATGGACTCATCTGGAAATTCTGATATGAGCGGGTTCTCTACATAGATGGTAGCTTTTGCTAGCTGGTCCATAATAACCTATCCTTTGATTCCATTTCGCTCCACATACTCAATGTCATACTCTGATAGTATCATGACCCATTTATCCATCCTTCTTGTGAGCATAGATTTTGACAGTAGATATTTTAAGGGATCTATTTTGGCGATGAGCTTTATTTTATGTGCCAGCATGTAGTGTTGGAATTTCTATGAAGCGAACATTACTGCTAGGCAAGCTTTCTCAATGAATGTGTATTTTAACTCATGGCCAACCATTGTTCTTCTAATGTAATAGATTTCCCTTTCTATCCCATTTTCATTGTGTTGTTCCAAAAGAGCACCCAGGGCTATTGTTGTTGTTGAGATGTATAAGATCAATGGTTTTCCTGCAATGGGTGACATCAATACGGGTGGTGTGAACATATATTATTTTATTTTGCTAAATGCATGATCGCATTTTTCATCCCACTTGTATGCTACTCCCTTGTGGAGTAGATGTGAATAGGAAATCTGTTTGTTTGCCAACTATGCTATGAACCTCCGGATGGACTAGAGTCTACCTTGTAATCCTCTGAGTCATTTCAATGTTCTTTGTTCTTCTATATTGAGGATTGCCTTAACCTTTGTGAGATCCACCTCTATCCCCCTCATTAACACTATGTAGCCTAGAAGTTTTCCTGATTGTACCCAAAATACACATTTCTTTGGGTTGAGCCTGACCTTATACATCTCTAGTCTATCAAATATGTCACTTAGGGTTGCTATGTGGTTCTGCCTCTTCTTTTATTTTTCTAGTATGTCATCCACATAAACTTTGATGGTTTTGTGTGTCATGACATGGAAGATTCGTGTCATGGCCCTCTGATATGTAGCCCCTTTATTCTTTAGCCCAAATGGTATCATATTCTAGCAATAGATGCCTCAAAGACATGTAATTGTCATTTTATGCTGGTCTTCTTTTGTAATAATTATCTAGTTGTACCTAGAGAATCCATCCATCAGGGATAGCATCTCGTGTCTAGTTGTCATGTCCACTATCATATCAATGTTGGGTAGTGGAAAATCATCCTTAGGACATGCTTTGTTGAGGTCTCTGAAGTCTGTGTAGATGTTGATGCCCCCATTTGGTTTTGATACTGGTACAAGGTTGGATACCCATTCTAGATAGTCAATCAGGCGTATGAAGCCAACATCCAAGAGATTTTGTAACTCTACCTTGACTAGCAAGGCTATCTGGGGATGCATTTTTCTTAACTTGTGTCTTACCAGCTTTGCTCTAGGGTAAATAGCCAAATGATGAACCACCACCTCTGGATTCAAACCTGGCATGTCGACATAGGTCCATGAAAAGTTTACCTTCCTTTCTTTCAGAAATGCTGCTAGCAGTTATGTTCCTCTATCAAGAGAGACTCGGCATAGAAAGTGATTTGCGGTGCTATCTTTGTTCCCAAGTTAATAGGATTACATTGCTCTGCCAGGACTGCTGATTTTTCTTGATGCAATGTAGTAGGGGGGAGATTGAATCCTTCATCCTCTGGTGCCTCAAAGATGTTTTCACCATTGGATGCGTCCTTTATTTTTACTGTTTTCTGGTTAGAGACTGCCACAGTGTGGTTTTCACTCAATAACTCTGAGCTTATTCTCGATATTTTTATTTTACAACTGAAGGAATCAATCATCTCCCCGTAATATGCATGGGTGTCTAAAGTGATGTTGAAACCATCCTTGTGATCCCCACATGAAACTGTATCCCTTAGTCCCATGAACTTTGAGAGAGCCTCATCATTTTCAAATGAGTCTAGAATTGGCGGTCCTCGGTGGTCATGATCGATGAGTTGAGGGTATACTAAGGTGATTTTGTGGGTTTGTTGGTTTGACTTAGTGGGTAAGGCACTAATCATTAGTAAGGAGGAGTCCTCAAAAAGAATGGGAAGGCCTATTATGGGATCATTATCATTACTACTGGCACAAACATCAGTCACGTCAAAGTGAAGTTATCAAGTGAGATACCTATGCATACGAGTGGTCTAAGGGCGGTTACCGATACTTGAGGGGAAGACCTGACTGCCCTACTGGGAGTACCTCTACCATGTACGGTTATACTCAAGGGAGTACATCTGAGGCCAAGGTTCTGCATTCTTCTTTCTACAATGATGGGCTCTAGTCATCCATCACTATTCCTTCCAAGGATTTGGTTTCTATTGTAGCCCATACCAAGCATTATTTGTACCCCTTTGTTGGCTTCATCGATAGGTAATGTAGGTCTAGGTTCTACATCACAATATATTGTGCTTGAAATATTTTCCTCACCAACATTTTCCCAACTTAGGTCTCCCCAATGGCAGAATCTAGAGGGGTCTGCCCTAACGGTGTGGATGGGTGTTTCAGTTGATCGAGGTCACCCATGTGACCTAGGAGATTGTGGTAACTCTCCTACAGCAAATGCACTCTTTTTCATTCTATATTCTTTGCATCCATTGTCCTTGATCATGAGTTTGATGTCAAATATATCAGGGATGGTGGGTGTCTCTATCGCAAAAGTGAAGTTGAGGTTAGCTGAGTCGATGTATGTAGTGGATGGGCCTTCATCATTTTTTGACACTTTGGGGATTTTATAAAACTTGGATTCCAAGTTTTTGCAGTAGGCGAATGGTTCAGGATTCCCATGTATTGTGACCTCCTTGTTCTGGTATAGGAATTTTATGCATTTATGATATGTTGAGGCCACTGCTTTCATTTTATGGATCCATGGACATCCTAGGAGGATGTTATATGGTAAGTCGAGGTCAAGGACCTAACAAGTAGTCTCCATGGTTGTTGGTCCCACTTGGATGGGGATTTTAATAGTGCCCCAAGATACTTTTTCTTGATCATCGTATGCCCTTATTGTGATGCTCTTGTTCTTGCTAATGGAATCCTCATCGAATCCCAAGTTCTTTATAAGTTTGAGAGAGAAAATATTAAGGCCTACACCTCCATCCACTAGGACTCTTTTAACTTTCTTTTTGTGGAGCAGTATTTTAAGGTGAAGTATGTGGTTATGAGATGGCTACAGGGGGAAGTCTTTGTCAGAGAATGTAAGGAGATTTGGGGTAATGATATTACCAACCATAGCTTGAAACTACTCTGTGTCAAGAGTGGCGGAGATGGTGGATGCTACTAATGCTTCATCAAGAATTTTCCTATGGGCGGTGGAAATTTTAACAGTTCCATGATGTAGATCAGTGTGGGGGTTCTCTTCAGCTAGGCAATGACATTATAGTCATAGGGAATGGCTTTTGTGTTTGAAGTGGGGGTCCTAGATGGTTCCCCTACAATGGTGACCTTTCTACCATGTGTGGTGACTCCACAATTGGTGTTGGCGCCCTTGACGTTAATGACCGTGACCATTTCATTGACACATGCGACTATCTTTTCATATACTAGATTAGAACTAGCATATTTTTGCTTTCCTTTGTTGTTCCCCTGACTATTTCCTTGATTGTGGTTTGGCATCAGATTTGTGTATATTTTCATATCTTGATTACCCATTGGTTGCTCAACTTTGATGATTTTGTCTTCGATGAGGTCTTGGATGATATTCTTCAGTCTCATGCAATTTGTGGTGGTATGTCCCTTGATCTTATGAAAGTCACAAAGGAGATTTTCATTATACCATGGTAGTTTGGTCATGGGTTCCATGTATTGCTCAGAGTTGGAAACTTTGATTAGGTTTTCCTTGACCAACTTCTTCATTATGGACTCAATAGATTCCCCAAGAGCCATTAATTTCCGCTTGGGAGGGTATTTTCCTCGGGGAGGAGGTCCTCCTTGACTGTCCAAGTTATTGATTTGGTTGGTGGGAAGTGGTTGTTGTTGTGCTACTACTGCATTAGTTTGCACATTATTGCGATTATGATTTTTTGGTTGGTGATGAGTTTGGATGTTTGGTTTGGGAGAATTTATGACCACTTTAGCATCGACCACACCGTCATTTGTGATGTTTTTGTTCCTCGACCATGTGTGAGGTTTATCATTATAATTTTTGGATGGGCGGTTATCCTATGGTGGAGTAAATGTTGATGTGCCTCCTCATGCAGTAAGGGCTCTTTCAATGTTGAGCACCTTTGGGATTAGTTGATCGTATGTGATGCATTGCATTTTTAAGTAGAATGCCAAGTTTTCATCTAGATTAGATATGATCGTGCAAACTTGTTATTCTTCTGGCATGGTCCACTTGCTTTGATTGGCCTTGGATCACCATCTTTGCAAGAAGGATGTGAATAACTCTCCTTTTCCTTTTTTGAGTGTTTATAGTTCATCCAAACTAACATTTTCACCCATGTTGAAAGCATAATTTTTAAGGAATGCTTCCACAATCTCCTCAAATTTTTTAATTCCTATGGGTAGACGAGAAAACCATTCCATGGCAGGACTAGTCAGACTTCGGGGGAAGAGTTGCATTAGATATGTGTCATCATATGCAACCTCCATACAATGTACCTGAAATTCCTTGACATGGTTTTTAGGGTTACCCGTTCCATTATACTTATCGATTTTGGGGATCTCAAATCCCTTTGGGAATGGTAACATTGTGAGACTTTTTTCAAATGGATAAGTGCACAAGTTGGCTGGTGTTCTAGTTGTTTTTCCCACTTGGAGGTCCAACACCTCCTACGAGAGAATTTTTATTTGCATTGTGACATCGTTGTGCAGATCGGATGGTGGGATGAATGTGTTCTGAGGTGTTTGGGGTGTTTGATTGGTGGGAGAGTTACTAGTGGGAGTCTGCTGCAAGCTCTATTATGCATTCAAGGCCTATTGATATGCCTACATTTGCATAAAAAATGCTTGTTGTTGATCTTGTCGTTGATGTTCCATCGGTCCATCTATTGTTGTTCCCATAAGGCATGTTGCTAGTCTAGCTTCTATTGTGCCAACAAAGCTTGTTGTTTGTTGAGCTACTATTGCGCCAACAAAGCTTTTTATTGGTTGAGTTGTTGTTGCACCAACAAACCTTTTTGTTGGTCAAGCTATTGTTGTGCCAACTAAGCTTGTTGTTTGGCTTGTTGTTGTGCCTTAAAGTCTTGTAGGGATTGTTGGTATGCTTGCTGATGGATCGCTTGTAGTTGTGCTCGATATTTTGCTTGTGCCTATTGCTAGGCTTGAACTTGGGCTTGCACTTGTTGGGCTGCTTGAGACACTTGTGCGGCTTGCTAGGCTTGTGCAGCTTGTTGGGCAACTAGTTGCGCTTCTGCGTGCTGAGCAACCTATTGTGCAACTTGTTGGTTTTTCTTAAGTGCCCTTTGATGTTTGGATTTTTGGATGGTTTGGATTAGGGTGATGAATTTTGCGCTTCTGCGTGCTGAGCAACCTATTGTGCAACTTGTTGGTTTTTCTTAAGTGCCCTTTGATGTTTGGATTTTTTGATGGTTTGGATTAGGGTGATGAATGAATTCATCACATTAGCTTTTGGTGGGATTGGTGGTGGATTGGGTATGATGCCAACCATTGTGATAGGTGAAATGGTTGTGTTGGTGGTTGGGATTTGGGTTGTTGGAGGTGTGGTTGAGATGCTTGGTCCTTGAGAAGGTATGTTTTGAGAGATTTGAGGACCGACTAATGTATTGGTCAATGTGGCTTGAATGGTTGCCATTTTTTGTTGTGATGCTACCGGAAAAAAGAGAGGATTCAATGTGATGCTCATATTTCCTGGATTTGAGAAACTAAATGTAGGTAGGGGGGAAGACCTAATCCAATAGGTGATGTGGATGTGAGCGGTAATGGACAAAAGGGTGGTAAGTTCCCCTGGAAGGAGAATGGGTCAATGAATCATGTTGCTCTAAACAAACCACCTTCTCCTTGCAATAGAGAAGCAGGTATGTTTAATAGATAGGCTGGTGTTGCACGGAATGAGGATGAATCTGTGTGATTATGGAAGGTGAGTGGGATGTAGGGGTGTGATGGATTTACCAGGACAAATTTTTCCCTGACATTTACCTCTTTGTTTTTTACAAGGTGATGTTGCTGTAACTCTCAAAACATATCACTTCCTTTGTTCACAATTGGGGAGGTTGGTGTGATTTTGGATATGGTTTGAGGCATTTCTTGTGTGATATTCAGAGTTGACATTGGGGATGTGTTTGTAAGATACCTTTCCATACTAGTGCCTATGTCAAGGTCAAAAGGGAATGAGACCACTCCTTCCGGTAACGTGCGTAAGTATTTAAACATGGCATTGAAAATTTTATGATTCTCTGGATTTTGAACCATTTCTACCCTTTCTGATTGTGTCATTCCCAAGTATTTGTTTGTGATTTCCTCTTCATAGATTTCCTCTTGAGGATTTTGTGATGGTAGAGGAGAGTTGCTTGGGGGATTACTTGATCCCATAAGGTTCGTTTCGGTGGTTACTTGACCCAATTCACTAGAAGTTGATATTTCGTTGGTGTTTTCCATGTTCCTCTTGTGTTGTGATCTTGTTTGGACCATAAAAAATAGTTTTCATTTGATCTTTAATCTTTAAGGCCCAAAAGAGAAGAAATAGGGAAAAAAACAAGGATCAAAGGGGTGGGGAGGATGATGAGATAAATGGATGATGTGAATGAGTGAAACCTTTGAAGAAATTTTTAGGGGTTATGCTAAACTTTAGGGATTGGATGGATTGTGATGGTTTGACTAGATGTATTAAGTCAAACAAGATTGTGGTGAGCTTGTAAACCCTAGGAAGTTGTGTTATCCTAGGGAGAACTCGCACAAGAGAATGGATTGGATAAATGTGTCAAGCCAACCAAGGTGATCATGAACTAGTAAGCCTCGGGAAGTTGCATTATCCTAGAGGCAAATTTTCTCAAGATATTTGACTATATGGCTAGGTGCGTTAAGCTAAGATAGAGTGATGCTGATTTAGCCTTTAAGTTTAGCATGAATGATTTTTCTAAAGTTCTCAAAGTCTTGTTGATGGGATGAAATTTGATTGATGAAGATATGGATGAGAATGATGACTTTGATCCTAGACCTTGGCCTAGACACGAATCCTTTTACAAAACCTCAGTGTTGAAGAACATGCTACACTTCTTATGTAAGGAAAGCAAACCTTTCAAAAAGCTCAGGATTCTGTTGATAATAAAATGCATACAAACTTGGGTTATTCCTTGAATCCTTCTTATAAAAATTGTACACTATTCTTTCTCTAACTTCAATGAGCATTTCAAAACATTGTTCGCGGGCTTTGATACTAATGCTTTTGAATCATGGTTTTGGGATTTTGAATTTTCGAGAAATCATTTCAGACAACACATGTGATGGCCAATTTTTCTTTTATCTTTCCTTAGTGAATTGTTTTTACCAAAAGCACATTCTTGATTATGTTTCAAACTACATGTCTAATGTCCCACTTTCTTTTTCATTCCACAAGGTCCATTATGTGGAAATCAAGGAAATGAGGGAAAAAATTTCCTAGGTTTAACCTTAGTGAAAACAAATGATGATAAAATCCAAGCACTTAAAAACCTCTCAGGATATGATCCCTAGGGAAATCAAGAGTATTTAAATTCATCAAGGATATTTGTTTCCTCCAAGGGGTTTGAAATTTTGGAGCTCTTTGTGAATGTTTGTTTTTCAAGTGTTTTGAGGACCAAGCAATGTATTTTTCATTTCCAAGGACATGCAAAACCCTAGGTTGAAGAGACAATATTTTGCTAGGTTCCCACTTGGACGAATCCAGCTGTGCATATTCTATGTGGATGACTAGATACTTGACCACACTGGCTCCCCTCCATGGCACACACTTCTCGGGTCAGCCAAGCATCAGTAACCATGAATTTCTCATGGCATACTTTTCATCTCTACAATAAAACCACATGTATAACGTGGGGCGGCTTCAAAGGACATGACCTTTTGCACCAACAAAATAGATAAGGATTTGGCCTTCTAAACAAGGGTTTTAATTCGGTCTTTCCATTCATGGAGGCTGACCCATGTGGCAAGAGAGCATTTCTGCCCTTCTCGTCAGAGCCACCCATGTGATACTAGCTTCTGTTCTAGTACCCACTTTTATATCCCGACTGGAAATACACTTGTACTTAATGTGTTACCAATTGGGTCATTCCCTTGGGTGAGTACTTTTTCCCACAAGGCAGGCCTGCTAAGATAAACAAAAGCGAGTAAACATATTCATATTTCGATCAACATTTTTTTCAGAAACAAAGGGAGAACACACGTTATAAGCCTACTCACACTCGCAAGATGTTTTGTTCAATTTTAAACCCAAAAAGGAAGTGTGGAGGTAATACTTTTGACAACTTAATATCACAAAAGACTTTTGATTCTCAAGATCTCTATGAAGTGCGAGAGAAGCGCATACATCTTTTAAATGATATTACTTTGTGAAAAGGATTACAAAACATCAAAAACACACACATGTTCATTTTAATCCTCAAAGCAAGAAATGAGTTCTTTTTAAAGCACCAACTTTGAAGTGCGAGAGTTTGCCTTGTTCAATTTCTTAAACCTTTAAACAAAATCTAGTAGATTGTCTCTAGGTTGTTTTTAGCCTTTTGCAAACTTTTGAAAAGGAATTTGTTTGTTCTTTTTAAAACCCAAATGAAATTTTAGTGTTTCTAAGGCATGAAAGTAAACAAATTCCTTTTTAAATAGAATTTAAAGATTCTAAAAAGTGTTGAACAACACTATAGTGTTTAAAAAAACTTTGTGCATGATGAACATGATGCCATGATGAACCTCTTATTTTTATTTTCTCCCTTTTTCCAACTTTCAAAATGACAGAAAATAGAGAGAATAAAAACAACAAACAAGTCAATAGTTAGAAGATCCAAAAAAATTAAAAGCACATGTTAAAAGTTGAAATCTGAATATTTTCCACAATAGAGTTAGTGGGTGTGGCGCAGTTTGGAAATAATGTGGTGCTATATAGCGTCATGCATTTGACTGGGAGCGACGCTCTACAAAAATAGAGACCGCGGGTGCGACGCAATTTTGCAAGCAGTGTAGTTTGTGACAGGAAACCCATGGCCGAGTTTAGGTGGGAATGTGGGTGCGGTGCTATTTCAAGAATAGTGTGGTGCGATACGACGCCGTGCCTACAAATGTAGCGCAATACAAAGCTACGAGACTGGCTGTGGTGAAGTTTGTGACTGTGGATCCGTGACCGAGTTTCCAAGTTCAAAAAGTTAGGCACGGGAACAGGTGCAACAGAGTTTGGAAAAGAAACAGTGCAATATAGCATTGTGCTTTCAAATGCAGCGTGATATGGAGCCACGAATCTCTAACTTTCAAAACAAATGAGAAAACCGTGGAATTTTTCAAAAACAATGATTAAAAAAGATAGATGCCCTCCTTTTAGAGCCAAAATGTGAACCTCTAAACCTACAAATGGACAAGAACAACAAAAAAATTAGGATGTTGTATCAAATGCAAACAAGAATGAAGGATTTCCCATGAAATCCATTTACTAAAACTTAAACTAGGAAAATGAAGAACAAACTAAATAAATGCAAAGAAATCTTAATTAAGTGAGCAAACTAGTGATCCCATGGGGGAATTGGTGCCAATTGAATGTTGAAATTAGCCCTTTCCCAACTCCTAAATTACAATGTTGAAGTGTGTAGATTGGTCAAATCTCCATGATGAGATTTGAGCATAACCTAGCTAAGAATTGTGAAAGTGATGAAGTATGGAGTGATCTGCACAAAATTGGCTCTCAATGTTAAGAGAGTAACTTTTCATGAAATTGTGGATGAAGAATGAGGAGAGAAGCCTCCAATTTATATATTTGAATTTGGAAGAAAGGGCAATATTTGGGCAATGTGGGACTAACTTTCACCCAATGGTTGAATGCCACTTTTCACCATGTGAATGGTTGATGGTTGTGCACATTTTGGCCAAACTGCCAATAAATGCAATTAGGTGGAATTTGAATTTGAAGAAATGGCATGTGAGAGGGAAAAAGGAATGAAATAAATGCCACTTGGCTCAATGCACAAGGACATGTAAGAGGAGTGAATGCCTTGTTGGATGTACAAGTCCATTTGGACTTTTTGAATTCAAACTTGAGGGAATATTCCCTTTTGATGCCATGTGAGGGAAAATAGAGATTTAATAAAATGAATTAAATCTATTTTCATGTGCAACTTGCATTCTCTAGAGGATTTTAGTGATAGGGATTAACTTATTCTAGGATTTGATTAATTTAATGAGAGATTAGATGATTTGACAATTTTGACTTAAATTGATTAATTGATTTAAATCAGAATTGACAGCAAATGATTAATTAAATAAATGATTTTGATTTATTTAACTAAGTGGAAAGATGTTAGATTAAATCAAATAAGGTTTAATTTATTAAATTTAATAAGAGGACTTTAGAGACTTTAATCAAATAAAATGATTTATTTAATTAAACATAAATATAAGGTTAATTAATATAAATTGATTAATTTAATCATTGGAGGAGAAAGACTTACTCAGATAAATAATGATTTATCTAAATTAAGAGACATAATATGATAAAATGTTGAGAATATGATTTTAGGAGGAAATGTTGTTAGTAATCAGGATCAAGTGTGTTGGACCAAACTTGTATATTTTCCATGTCTACACTTTTAAATCACTTGGAAATGTTTGGATATATCTTAGGTTTAGTTAGTGATGCTTGTGATTTAATGCTTGGAGTGTTGTAGCAATCCCTGGTTCATACTTTGGGTAGCTTATTGATTGTGGTAATGTTGTGCAAGGTCAACCTATACCTCATATTTATGTGCTTAGTTCAATTGTAGATATTCATCCAGTCTTATTGAATGAATGCCTACAGTCTGAAAATATTTAACACCTTAGAAGATTGCACTATTTTCTGCAAGATTACAGGTATAGCTTGGGTCGAGCAAAAATTAGTTTAAGGGATTGGTCCATTCCAAGTATTTCATCATTTGCAGGGTTAATCTTAGAAGTAGTGTTAACATTAAGACTTTTGAAACCCTCATATTTTGCTATTTCTTTTATTATATGGTTAGAACTATAAATTAAAACATCACCATATCTTAAAATCTGATGAGTTTAGAGCTTCCAACATTTGTATGTAAGACCCCTTGTTATTACCAACATTTTCATAATTTATCACTATGTTTTTTCTACTGCATTGTCATGACTTGACACCCGTGGACCTTGGGGTTATCTCTTTGTTCATAGAGACCAACCTTTCAAGAGAGATAGGATAAATTCTATTATGTCTGAGTTGTTGCTGTGCCGAGACACCGAACAACAAGATTGGAGCTAGAAGGAGGGCCTGAACAAGCAAGCTGGAGCATTTTCTAAACGCCATTTCTCCTGAGAGGCTTAGAAGGAGAACCAGATCTATACCAGGAGAAGAAGAAGAGTTTCAATAATTTCCACCTCCAACCAGGTCAATAAGGACTAGAAGAAGGGAGGAACCATCATCCAATCCATTATTTCCACCATCCTCACCTCCATCCACTTCATCTTCATCTAATTCTAAGACTTGTTCCATTCCACAATCCCAACTAGTAATCCCTCAACCATTACCACCTCCACCAATGGATTTATTGGCGAATAACCCATCACCTCTGACATTCAACCACTACAATGTTATGCCCAAGAACCCTGAGCATTTTTTCTCTAAGTTTCACATGAATGATCCAAATAGGATAGTAGAAGAGCACATTAGGATCTTTTAGATTTTTCTAAGAGATAGAGAGATTAATCATGAGGATATTTCATGTAGACTTTTCCCCTATTCTCTAGGAGAGGAGGCCTTTTATTGGTATAATCATTTACCTACTGGATTCATCTCTAACTGGGTTGAGTTTGAGGCTGCTTTTTTGCTGAAATTTAAGATTCCCATTAGTGCTAATGAGTTATATATGCAATTTACTAGTGTAAAAAGAGAGGTTAATGATCCTATAGGATCATTCAATAATAAGTTCCACCGAGCATACACTAAACTTCAAGTACCTTATGCTGGAAATGAGGACACTACCCTAGAGGTGTACTTTGAAGCCCTTGACAACCTTACATCCAGCTTCCTTAATTGGAGAGCTAATACATCGAATACCTTGCTCACTGCATATACAGAGGATGTTAAGGTAAGTAAAATCTTAAGACAACACTTGTTAGGACCTCTGCCATCTCTGGGACCTACTGCTCACCCAAGCCAAGTCCAATCTCTCAACCAGGATTTGATTAATCACACGCCTATCATGAATCCTATTCCACAGTTGCCTCTGGTCCCTCACCTAGTTCATGCAATAAACCAGGTCCAACCAATGCCCGGTTATCCCCAGAAAAATTCTAACCATCCCCTCCATTCAAAGTAACAAGCTATTTTCCCTACATATTTCCAGAACTCAGAAGTTTTGAATCAGTCTACTGGTTCTGGAGGAGTGTTAGGATACCCCCAAACACTATGAATCCAATCCCTTACAATAATCCTAATAAAGAAAGGTTAGATGATGTAAATAAGCAAGTGAAGAAGCTAAACATGGAGGTAAAGTAATTGAGGAACCAAAAAAATTAACTCAAAGCTAATAAGAAGAGCATGCAATCAAGTTATAATAGAGGGCAACACTATGACATAAATCAAAACTTTGATAGAAGTCAACAAGGTGGACAAGTATTTGAAAGAAGACAACCACCTAGGCAGAATAGGTTGTGAAACACTTGGCCTAACAATGGAGGAGTTCCCACTCCATTGGATCAAGCTTCCAATCCAGAGAAACCTCCAGGTGGGGTGTACTTAGTAGAAGTTGCTTTGTATGGATGGTGTAGGCTTCATAAGACAAGTCAACACTCTGAGATTGACTGCCTTGAATTTCAAACTGCTGCTTCCATCTTTCAATATGAAGCTAAGAACAATTTCACTAGCCAAGAATTGGTACCCTCGAATCCCTATGACTCCCTAGTTTTGGTGCTGAATCATGCTCCTTTCCCAAGGGATGAGGAGAATGAACCAGAAGAGGAATCAAGTAGCCAAAATGGGGAGGTTGAACAAGTGCTCAATGAAGATGAAATATCTCAGCTATTTGATGAAGAAATGAGAACAAAAATGGCCCATTGGATGAAGGAGAGGCTGATGTTGAAAAATTGCAGATGTTTCAACAACCTATCAGAAATTATGATCCGAGGAGCAAGCCCCATAGGAATCCACAAGCTGCAGGACCATTTACTACATCTTCCCCTCCACACAATTTTACCAATCCACTAGATCCACATGCCAATAACAATCCATCTTACGCTCAGGTGCCAACACAATACCTCACAAAAGAAGGATAACCAGATGTTTCCAAAGGAAGCAATACTGATGTAGCAAATGATAGGAAGACTGGCCATTATAAGGAGCTCCACACTAACATGAATGTGGAACAGCCGAGAGAATATGTCACTGAGGAACTCAGAAAAGTGAAGGTGAGTCTTTCTACTTTTGAGTTATTAAGAGTCCCTGAAATTAGAAATATAGTCCTAGGGTCCTTTAGTTCAAGTATAGAAACACTAGGAGTGGCAACCAATGAGGCAATTGGAAGGCCTCCTATTTCACAAACACCCAAAGGTCCTAGTAAATCACAACCCAGGGATAGGGGTAAAGAAAAATATAAGGGTCAGGTTGCACAAGCTGATTCATAGTTTAGTTTATTCCAACGAAAAATGGAAACCCCTCCTTTCCTGATTTCTATTCGTATATTTGGTAAAAATTTGCACAATTTCCTGTTGGATTCATGGGAATCCATGAATTTTATGCCATTTTTTGTCTATAGGGCTCTTGGTATTACCCCTATAGCCTCTCAGAATGTCACCCAATTGGACAAAACAGAGGTGAATATAGTAGGAGAGTTGAACATGATTCACATGAAAGTTGCTTCAGATCCTAGAGTGCAACAAGTACTTAATATTCAAGTAGCTAACATTCCTAACACTTATGGTCTGATCTTGGGTAGAGATTTTACCAAGGCACTAAATGGATTAAAATCCACATATCATTCTCACATGTGGCTCCCTTGAAAAGGAGTCCCAAATCAGATTAGAATTGAGAGATAACCAAGAATGAAGTATGTCATTACTGAATATCATAATACTTCAAATGAGATACTGGCATTAGAGGTCAGTATGGGGAAATATGTCCTAGCCTCCCCTGATTTGGACATAGAGGAAATATTGGTGTTGCAAGGCTCTTATGGTGAGTCCACATCAGAAGCCAGCAGCTCCAAAGTGCAATTTCAACAAACAAAGGAACTTAGTGATCAGGTAGATAGACAACTCAATTTGTTGGATAACTTCCAAGAGTTTATCCAGAAATGTGTCAAAGATCAGATTCAACTGGGTAGAAATATGAACTTCAAATAATTTCTTCTTCCTAATTGATGCAGAATCTAGGATGCTCCTCATTTTGAACTGAAATGTTACTTGTGTCAAACTGTAGTGGAACAGATACAAAGGCACATTAACACAAACCCAACTGTTGAGTTAAACATATAGAGCATTCAAAATAGTCTAAAAGGGAAGGACCCAAAACCTCCTGAAGAGCCTACAGGTAGTAGCAAGGACAAAGGTATCTCAAGAAAAGTAGGAGCTAATGACTACTGGACATTAAGGCTTGATGGATCCAGATCCAAGTAAGGTGCTAGAGCGAGGCTTGAGCTGATTAGTCCTAAAGGTAAAACCTACTTTTCTACTCACAGACTCCAATTCCAGTGCACTAACAATGTAGCTGAGTATGAAGCTCTAGTTCATGGGCTACTAATGGTATTGAGAAAGATAGTTAAAATTCTACAAGTGTTTGGAGATTCTGAGCTAGTGGTCAGGCAAGTGAGAAAATAATACTCATGTCATGATAGAAGGATGGCCAATTATAGACATAGAATATGGGATCTTATTGAAGGATTTGATGCCTTCAACATTCAACCGATACCTTGAAGTAAGAATCAGACTATTGATTCTCTGGCACAAGAAACAAGTACACTGGAACCCTTATCACATTTTTTCTTAAAGAAGTTCACTGTGGAACTTGTTCCAGTACCCTCAGTGCCTGATAATGTCACCAATTTTTTAGGTATTTGATGATGATAAGAATATTCTTGATTTTATCACTATTTGTGATGTGTTTGCTTCTCAATCAATTGATGAGGTTGAGCCTCAAGAGGCTGAAATTGACCTAGAAGGAGTCCTAAATCTAAAGACTAATACCATCCCAAGAGGCATGGTGTGTTTGGAAAGGATCTTTGATCTGGATAGGATAAGAGATCTAGAGTAGAAAATGAAAACGGGATCCCTCAACTCTCACTGTGAAACATACAATATGGGGACCCAAAGTGATTTCAAGAATGTCTTTATTGGTAAGGTGTGCACTCCAAAGGAGAGGAAAGGAATTATTGATGCCTTGGACACATATCCGAATGTGATAGCCTAGAGCTATGATGACTTAAGGACATATGAAACTTCGATCATTACACATACTATCCCCCTTAAGTCAAATTTTAAGCCATTCAGGAAAAGACAGAGACCAATTAATGCTCTGCTAGAGCCCATTATTTAGAAGGAAGTGTAGAAGCTACTCTCAACACAAATAATATTTCTAGTAAGACACTCAACATGGGTTGCAAACTTGGTTCTAGTCAGGAAAAAAAATGGAGAAAGCAGATTGTGTGTTGATTTCAGGAACTTGAACAGAGCATCATAAGAGGATAATTATCCAGCCCCTTCATTGGATGAGGTGCTTCAGGTTGTCAATGGATCGTAGATGATGTCCTTTATGGATGGGTACTCTGGATACAACTAGGTCATGGTCCAATATGAGGATAGGCACAAAACTACCCTCACTAAAAAATGGGGAACCTTTGCTTACCAAAGAATTCCCTTTGGATTAATCAATGTTGGAGCTACATTCCAAAGAGCTATGGATATTTCCTTCAAGGACATCATTGACAAGTGCATAATAATCTACATGGATGATTTGATAGTATTTTCCAAGAAGAGAAGTGATCATGTTGCAGATTTATGCAAATTATTCTAGAAGTGCAGGGAATTTGGAATTTCACTTAATCCAAAGAAGTGCATCTTTGGAGTCACTGAGGGAAAGTTGTTAGGACATGTTATTTCAGAATAAGGTATTTCCATTGATCCTAAATGAGTGGAGTCTATACTAAAAATTCAACCCCCGCAAGAAGGAAAGAAATGAAGTCATTCTTTGGCAAGATTAACTTTGTTAGAAAGTTTATCACTGGATTTACAGAGATAGGCAAGCCATTGAATGCCATGTTGAAGCAAGAAGCAAAGGTTGAATGGACTACAGAGGCTAAGGAATCATTTGTAGAAATCAAGAGTGCTATTTCTGAGGCCTCTGTTTTGGTAACTCCTAATTATGCTAAGCCATTCTAAATCTATTCATTTTCTTCCGATCACTCTTGTGTGGGATTGTTGACACAAAAGTCTGATCAAGGGAATGAGCATCCCATAGAATTCATGAGTGCACCTTTGAAAGATGCCAAACTGGGGTATCCTAATGTTGAAAATTAGGCTTATGCCTTGATCTGAACTGTGAAGAAGTTCATGCACTATATACTGAGAAACAAGGTCTTTGCTATAGTCCCTAATCCTACAGTCAAGTTGTTGTTAATGCAAAATGAGTTGGGTGAATGCAGAGCCAAGTGGGTGACTATGTTACAAGAGTATGATATTTAAATTCAACCTATGAAGTTGGTAAGGGGACAGGGACTGACCAAGACAATCATAGAAAGGGGTCTTGGCCTTGTTACCCAGCATTATAATCTTGAGGATGTTTCTCTGAGGGACTAGTATGATAACATTATCTACTATCTTTGGAACCAGCAGTGTCCAAACACCTTAATTCAGTACAAAGGAGAGATCTACATTTGAAGAGTGGCATTTTTATGATGAAGGGAGTTGTCTTATATGAGATAAATCATGAAGGTGTCTACTTGAGATGCCTAGGGAAAGAAGAGGTAGGGAGAGTAATGACTGAATTCATGATAAATATGGCACAGGCCATGGTTCAACACCTTCCACTGCAAATCAGATCCTAAGGGTAGGCTATTATTGGCCTAACTTGTTCAAGGACACACATCACCATCTGAGAACTTGTCATGTGTGTCAAACTGCAACAAGTAGGGAGATGTGTGCAACTCTTCTAGTTCGACCTGTCATAGAGGTAAAACCATTTGCACAATGGGGAATGGACTTCATAGGTCCAATCAACCCATCTTCATCTGTAGGCCATAGGTATATTCCTACCATAACTGATTATTTTACTAGGTGGACTGAAGCTCTTGCTTGCAAACAATGCACTTCAAAAGTGGTAATCAATTTCATGGAATCAGGTATCATTAATCGCTTTGGTTGTCCATTAGTTCTAGTTTGTGATAATGGTCCTGCATTTGCATCTTTAAAGTTTTCTAACTGGTCTTATGATCATGGAATTGCCATAAAATTTGCATCCAATTACTATCTACAGGGGAATGGTTTGGCTGAGTCTTCCAATAAGAACCTGTTGATAGTCATCTAGAAACTACTAGAAAAGAATCCCAAGGATTGGCACACCCAGCTCAGATTTTCCCTTTGGGCAGACTACACTAGACATAAGACATATTTAGGAACCTCTCCTTATCACTTAATGTATGGCTTGGAACCTATCTTTCCCATCCAGCTTAAGATCCCTACCCTACAATTCATCAATGAATATTGTGATGGAGAGGACAAGTGTAAAGCCTGCATAACAGAATTGTTACACCTTGAGGAAAGAAGAGATGAAGCCCTAGAAATTTTTTCCAAACATCGAGGTATAGTGAAAATATGGTTTGATAGGAAAGCCAAGGTGAAAGCCTTTAGAATCTCTGACTTGGTTCTCTACTGGGATAAAGCCCATGACAAAAAGAGGGAGCATGGAAAATTTGACAAACTTTGGCTCAACCCTTATCAGATTGTAGAGATTCTGGAGATAATGCCTTCCATTTGAAAACCCTCATTGGAGGAGATATCCCACTGCCTGTCAATGGGCAGTATTTGAAGCATTATTTCAAATCTTGAGTTGTTCTCAGCTCTATCCTTGTGCATATGTAGATTACATTTCCTTTTTGCTATTTTTTTGGTGCCTTGTTTAGAGTAGGGTTTCTTTTGTTTTTTCCTTGCTTGCTTGTTGCTTTTTGTTTGGGTTTCTTTTGGTTTTTCTTTGCTTGTCTGCAGCTCCAGTGTTGGTTTGCTTTGGTCTACTTTGGTTGGTTTTCCCTACTACTTTTCTTTGTGGGGTTGTCCTACTTTCCTCTGAGCTTGTTGCATCTATACAACTAGCTTATCTGGGTCTGCTCCGAGATTTCTTTTACAAACTCTTATCATCTTTTTGAAGTCATTCAAACTAGTAGATTTCCTTCATCTGATGTTGCATGGGCTGGGCATTATTGTCACTTGACTAAGTCAAATTCTAGAATGAATTTGGTACTTATATCTTCACACAAATCTTAAGAATTCCAAGGTTGCATATGGTCTTCAGGAGGTCTGACTGGGTGAAAAATCTTAAATTCTGCTCCAATGTTGATGTGGTTCTCATCCTTGAGTGTGGGATTCATTGCCTACAAGGTGAAAATTAAAGCTTTAAAAGAAAATACCAAAAGAGAAAAGAAAATAAAATATTGAAAATCAAATGAAATTTTCACCTTTTCAAGGGTATCCTAGTATCTCTACTGGGGCTATGAATGCCTGTCTGGCAGTAGAGCTATGCTATGGAGGGTCATAGTGATAACCTCATCGAGGCTATGGATGCCTAACTGGTAGTGAGCCTCTATCAAGGTTTCTTTTGGAGTTAGAATCCTTAAGTAGCCCTGTTAGACTAAGTTTGGTCCTTGTTGCAACTTAGGAAAAGGAAATGAATGCATATGCACACACTTTGACCCTGGTATAGGAAAGGTTGGCTTATTAGTTATTTTTGAAACCTAGTCTATTGGTAACCTAATGCTTGGATTGAAACCAGAGATTCTGAGTTGTTGATGCCATTTTTTCATCGAAATGCTCTGGAGCATTTCTCCAGTGGAGTTGCCATTTGTTGTGCAGTTTTTCATACAAGCCCCACTGAAATTGCGGACCCTCTCTTGGCCTGCCTTTTTGGCCCGTTTCTGTGGCCTGCCCCCTCTTTTATGCTCATCTTTGAAAATCCTATGGTTTTGGTCTTTGGTGCTTGCCTTGGTTATGGGTGCCTTTGTGTTGAGTTCCTAGTGGTTTTGGAGTCTTGCAGATGTCCTCTCTGGGGTGGTCTTCTTTTGCCTTCTACTTTTTCCCCTTGGTGTTTTGTTTGGGTCCTAAGGGTTGGTTTTCTCCCTTAGGTTTTCCTTGTTTCTTTTTTTCTGTTGGAGGCAGAACCGGGATGGGACATAACTCTGAACTTTCATAAATTTCATGGTTTTGTTCCCATTCCCATTCCAGCTCTGCTTCCCGCCTTCTCATTTTCTTTGTTGCTTTTCCTATTTTTGGCCTAAGGGTTGGTTTCCTCCCTTAAGTCTTCCTCGGTTTTCCTTTTATTTCATTTTGTTGGAGGCAGGGCTAGGATGGAACTTAACTCTAAACTTTAATTAAGTTCACGATTCTATTTGCATTCTCATTCCAGCTCCGCTTCCTGCTCTCTTGCTTTCTTCTTTGTTTTGTTTGTTTTCATCCTAAGGGTTGGTTTCCTCCCTTTAGTTTTTTCTTTTCTTCACTTCCTCCTTCGTTCGTCAGAGGTGGAACCAGGATGGGGCTGAACTTTGAACTTTCATAAAATTCACAGTTTTGTTCTTGTTCTCATTCTGGCTCCGCTTCCTGCCTTCTCGTTTTCTTTGTTTCTTTACCCATTTTTTGCCTAAGGGTTGGTTTCCTCCCTTAGTTTTTCCTCGGTTTGCATTTTCTTTCATTTTGTTGGAGTCGGGACTAGGATAGAGCTTGAATTTGAACTTTGGCAAAGTTCATAGTTCGGTTCTCGTCCCCATTCTGGCTCTGCTTCTCGCTTCCCACTTCCGCGTCTTTGTCATCTTGTTGTGTTTCACCTTTGGATTGGCTTCTTTCCCTTGGGTCTGCTTCGGTCTTCCTTTATTTTTATGGAACCAAGACTAGGATGGAACTTAACTCTAAACATTCACAAAGTTCAATATTTGGTTCCCATTCTTGTTGCACCCTTGCTTCCACTGGTTATGTTCCCTTCCCCGTTCTATCTTTGCCTCTACCAAGGTTGGTTATGTTATGGCCTCCGCCTATTTTCCTTTTGTTCTCGTTTTGGTTTCATCTCTACCTCCACCTCCGCCTCCACCTATTTTGTGTCTTTGTTCCTATTCTGCTCGTGGATTTGCCTCCGTCTATCTTTGGTTCCACTTCCGCCTAGGTTTCTAGGTGATTTTCTTTCCTTAGGAACTCTAATGGATCGACTTGGATTTTGATAATGTATTGAGCATTAATGGTGTACCATTTGAATATAGGTTAGTTTGATTTGGAGTTGTTGGGTGTACTTTGAATATTTGGTGATATCTGCGGGTGCAATCATGTGCTTTGTGGCTGCTGTCAGACGAAACCCATCCCTGCACGCAAGGTCAATTTTTTTAGTGGCCATTAATGGAAGGAAGATGTGACGTGGAGGGGCTCATCTTGGTTTGACTCAATCTGAGTCATTTTTTTTCCCGACTCAGATCTAATCGATGGCTCATTTTTCATGCTAGTGTTTCACGTGCGTTGTTGTTCGCACGGGTGGAGCATTAATGGTGGGCATGGCTCGAGGTGCCTTACCCTGACTTTGTGTAGTCCTAGATCGATCTGAAGGGGATCTTGTTGCATTCATTGTTGGACGGTGAGTTATTGTTGGTTGTTAGGGATGATTTGGTTGGTGGTTGATCTTCTTTGTAACCCTAGCTCTGGTTCACGTGAGAATGTTTCTATAAGTATGGCATTTGGCCTCATTTGTAAGGGTTGTATTGGTTGGGTTCATTTGTTCTCCCACTAGTGGATTGAGCAGACTATGTCAGAAGACTTGTAAATAGTAGATAGAGTCTGCATTCAAAGCTACTATATCTAGAAAAATACAACAAAGATATGATCTGGGAGAGAGCTCCAGGAAGACATTCAAGTATGAAGATGAAATGAAGTTGATTGAAGATGAAGAAAGAGAGCTAGAAGAACTAGAAGCACTAATTGTGAAAAGAGAAGCTAGAGGACACTAGGTAAGTACAAAGGAAATTTTCCTATTAAATGTTTCTCTTGCAGTAAGATAGGTCATTTTGCATCAAGGTGTCTTGAAAGAGTTTCTAAGTATAAACCCGATAAGTCTAGATTTCAAAAGAAATGTTATTATGTTGAAGAAGGTGTTATTGATGATGAATCTAATAAAGAAAATATAAATGAAGATGAGTGGGTATTCATTGCTATCAAGGAAAATGGTCTGGTGTCCACTGAATCAACTAGTAATAAAAATATTGAGAAAGCTCTTGAAACAAGGATTGACGAGAAGGATGAGTGGGTGATTGAGAGCGGATTCTCACATCATATGATTGGTGACAAAAGAAAGTTTCTAATCTTGGGAAAATATGATGGTGGTGTTGTAAGATTTGTAGATAAAAATGCTAGTGGGATTTGTGGTAGAGGCACTATTTCTCTTGGTGGTAAATGTAATACTGACAATGTCCTATATGTTGAAGGTTTGAAAGACAATTTGTTGAGTGGACAGATGGTTGAAAAATATCACAATCTTCAGTTCAAAGATGGTAAGTGTAGGATACTGGGAAGCTCTCGAAATGTGATTACTTCAGATACAAAGACAAGAGGTAATATTTTTCACTTAAATGTTGCTAGTGAAAGTTGTTTGATTGCTCAAGTTTATGTAAGATGGTTATGGCATAGAAGGATGTGTCATGTGAATTTTGATAACATTATCAAAATAATTTTGACACAAGCAGTTAAAGATCTACCTAAGTTGGTGAACCCTGCTAACACTAGATACAAGGAATGTCAAATGGGAAAGTAGACAATAATTTCATTTCGGAGCAAACAAAATCATTCTAATGGAGTACTAGATTTGGTATACACTGATCTATGTGGTCTAGCCAGAATCAGAAGTCTACAAGGAGAAAGATACTTTATGTTGCTTATTGATGATTATTATAGAATGGTATGGGTTGTTTTCTTAAGAGAAAAATATGAGGCATTAGAGAAATTCAAAAGCTTCAAAGCTATGGCAGAGAATGAGATAGGTTTGAAGATAAAAAATTTGAGATCAGACAGAGGTGGTGAATTCACTTCCTAGGAGTTCAATTCATTTTGTGAAGAACATGGAATGAAAAGATAGTTATCTGCTCCCCGAACCTCACAATAGAATGGAGTTGTTGAGAGAAAGAAAAAAACAATTTTAGATGTTTCCAGAACTATGATGTTGGAAGGTAATGTTCCTTATATCTACTAGAGAGAAGTTGTAAGCACTGATGTATATACTATCAATTGGGTAAATGCTAATGGTAATTCTAGTAAGACTCCTTCTGATCTATGGTTTGGTTATAAGCCTACTATTAAGTATTTCAAAATCTTTGGAAGTAGATGATATTTAAAGAGATGAAGATATAGGAAAGTTTGAAGCTAGAAGTGATGAAGGAATTTTTATGGGTTACTCTACTAAGAGAAAAGCCTATTGATGTTACAATAGAAGATTGAAGAAAATAGTTGAAAGTGCAAATGTCAGAGTTGATGAAGACATTGTCAGATCATCCAAGTATTATGGATATGATTTAGATGACCAACAAGATAAAAATGAGAATGGAAATAATGCACAGACATAGAATCAAGTTCAAATTGTTTCGGTGAATCAAGAAAATCATGAAGGAGAAGATAGTGGAAATGCAGAAGAAAGAAAAGAAGAACCCAAAATTCCAAGGTATGTAAAGAGAAGTCATTCTGAAAGTCAAATCATAGGAGACAAGAAAAAAGGTGTGCATACTAGAAGAATAACTTCAGAAGAATATTGTTTGATATCTAAGACTAGGCCTAGTAATTTCAATGAGGCATGTAAAGATGAATATTGGATGGAAGCAATCAAGGAATAATTGGTGCAGATGGAGAAAAATGATACATGAATTCTTGTTCCTAGACCTCAAGACAAATATTTGATTGGAACCAAATGGGTCTTTCAGAATAAGCTGAATGAACAAGGTGAAGTGATTAGGAATAAAGAAAGACTAGTATGCAAAGGGTATTCACAAATGGAAGGTATTGATTTTGAAGAAACATTTGCCTCTATTGCTAGAATTGAATTTGTAAGGTTGTTTCTTTCTTATGCTACTTTCAAGAATTACAAAGTCTACCAAATTAATGTGAAGTCAACATTTTCGAATGGTGAATTAGAAGAAGAGGTATATATTCAGCAACCAGATGGATTTTAACTAATTGATGAAAAAGATATGGTTTTTTGATTGAAGAAAGCACTCTATGGACTCAAACAAGCCCCTAGAGCATGGTATGCTAGAATGGATAAATACTTATTGAAGCTTGGATTCAATAAAGGTACTGTTGATAGTAATTTGTATTTCAAGGTGGATTAGGATAAAGAGTTGAATATTGAAGTTTTTGTTGATGACATTATTTTTGAAGGTGATGATGACTTATGCATGAAATTTGTTCATGAAATGAAAAGTAAATTTGAGATGTCAATGATAGGAGAGCTGAAATTATTTTTAGGACTGCAAATAACTCAGTTAGATGATGAAATCTTCATATCTCAGTCCAAATATGTAAGAGAAGCCATAAAAAGAAAGCCATAAAGATTCACAATAAAAAACCCACCAAAAAAATACTTCTTTCTCAACAGAACCCTATCCAAAATTGAAATAGTATATCCTTTTCAACAACACCATATCAAAAGTTAAAATAGTATAGCCTTTTCAACAATACCCTGTCAAAAATTGAAATAGTATAGTCTTTTCAACAACACCTTATCGAAAATGGAACAATATAGCCTAACCCAGAGAACGATCATCACCAATTCCTAATGGAATCAAACATAAATGTCTAACATTAACTATTTTGTTTCGTTGCAACCATAACCACCAAATGGAAGCCATAAATCAAACAAAAAACGTACCCAAAAAACTTATGCAAAAAGATAGCCACAAAATGCCAACCATAATGGAAACAATTTTTATTTTAACAAACAATATATCCTTTTCAACACCACCATATCAAAAACTAGAAAATATAGCCCAAGCAAAAGAACAACAATCGACAAAAACTGCATAACATTAACAATTTTAATCCGGTCCAAACACACCCAAAAAAATGGAAGCCATCAAGAGAAACCCACAGAAGTTCACAGTAACAAACACATACAAAAATATACTCTTTTCTCAAAATAACCTTACCATAAATTAAAATAGTATCACCTTTTCAAAAGTAGCTTATCAAAAATTCAGCAATGCCTTATGGAAATCAACATAAACTGTATAAGGTTGACTGTTTTATTGTGTTGTGACCATAGGGACAAAAATATAGTTAAACTGATGCAAAAATATAGTCTTTTCTCAACAACACCATATCAAAAATGGAACAACATGGCCTTCTGACAAGCATGTTATCTGAAAAGGAATAATATAGCACAAGCTAGAGAACAAAAATCAACAATACACAAAACCTATTCAAAACCATAACCAAAAAACCCATGCAAAACGATACCACAAAACACCAACAATTTTATTTAATTGCAAACATAGCCAGAAAATGACAAGCTAGAGAACAAAAATCAACAATACACAAAACCTATTCAAAACCATAACCAAAAAGCCCATGCAAAATGATACCACAAAACACCAACAATTTTATTTAATTGCAAACATAGCCAGAAAATGGAAGCCATAAAAAGAAAGCCACAAAGACTCACAATAACAAACCCATCGAAAAAAATACTACTTTCTCAACAAAACCCTATCCAAAATTGAAACAATATATCCTTTTCAATAGCACCCTATCAAAAATTAAAATAGTATTCCCTTTTCAACAACACCTTATCGGAAATTGAAACAGTATAGCCTTTTCAACAACACCTTATAAAAAGAAGAACAATATAACCTAAGCTAGAGAACAATAATCTCCAATTCCTAATGGAATAAAACATAAATTGTCTAACATTAACTATTTTATTGCATTGCAACCATAACCACCAAATGGAAGCCATAAATTTAAAAAAAAACACAGCCACAAAAACCATGCAAAATGATAGCCACAAAACACCAACGATATTGGAAACAATTTTGATTTTAAGAAACAATATAGTATTTTCTCAACACCACCTTATAAAAAATTGAAACAATATAGCCTTTTCAACACCACCATATCCAAAATCAGATAATATAGCGCAAGCTAGATAACAACAATTGATAAAAATTGCATAACGTTAACAATTTTAATCTGGTCAAGACACCCAAAAAATGGAAGCCATCAAAAGAAACCCATAGAAGTTCATAGTAACAAACACATACAAAATATAGTCTTTTCTCAACAGAACTTTACCAAAAATTGAAACAAAATCTCCTTTTCAACAACACCTTATCGAAAATTCATATTAACAAACCCATGCAAAAATATACTCTTTTCTCAATAGAGTCTTATCAAAAATGAAACAATATAGCCTAAGCTAGATAACAATAGTCAACAATGCCTGATGGAATCAAACATAAACTATATAACATTAAATATCTTATTTTGTTCCAACCATAACCACAAAACGAAAGCCATAAATCAAACAATATTCATTTCAACAGTGACCTAGATACAAAAACCAAAAAAAACATAGCCACAAAACCCATGAAAAATGATAGCCACAAAACATCCACCATAAAGGAAACAATATTTCTTTTAACAAACCATATACTCTTTTCTGAACAACACGTTATCGAAAATTGAAACATTGTAGCACGAGGTAGACAATAACAATCGACAAAAATTGCATGATGCCAACAATTTTATTCCATTGCAAACATAGCCACAAAACGAAATCCATAAAGAGAAACCCACAAAGAATTCATAGTAACAAACCCATGCAAAAATATACTCTTTTCTCAACATAACCTTATCAAAAATGGAAATAATATAGCCTTTTCAACAACACCTTTTTGAAAATGAAACAATATAGACAAAGCCAAAGAATAATAGTCAACAACTCCCAATAGAACCAAATATAAATTGTATAACATCAACTATTTTATTCTGTTGCAACCATAACCATAAAACAAAATCCATAAAGGGAATCCCACAAAAATATTCACAATAACAAATCCATTCAAAAATATACTCTTTTCTCAAGTTTCTTATCGAACATTGAAATAATATAGCCTTTTCAACAACACCTTTTCAAAAATTAAGCAAAAAAAAGGCTAAGCAAGAGAACAATAATCAAATTTTCCCAATTGGACCAAAGATTAACTGTATAATGTTAACTATTTTATTACGTTGCAACCATAACCACAAAATAGATTCCATAAATTAAGCAATATTGGTTTGAACACCAACCCAGATGTAGAAACCCACAAAACACAAAAATTCACAGTTACAAACTCGTGCAAAACCATAGTGACAAAACGTGAACCATAAACCAAACAATATGGGTACGTGTAGGATCATCATGGAAAAAAAGGCCCTTAAGCAGCAATAAAATTTAGAAAATCAGAGTTAGGCAACTTGACGTAAAAATTTGAAAAAGTTATATATATTATTTCAAAAATATGTAAGAATAGAATCTGTAGAAAATTGAATGTAGTTTCTAAACTACTAGGTTTATTTAAAAAAATAAAAAATCTATTTGGTGAAAATTTGAAATTTCAATGCAGTAGTACTTAAATTTTAGAGTGATGTAAAAAGTTGAAAAAGTTATATATATTATTTCAAAAATATGTAAGAATAGAATCTATAGAAAATTGAATGTAGTTTCTAAACTACTAGGTTTATTCAAAAAAATAAAAAATCTATTTGGTGAAAATTTGAAATTTCAATGCAGTAGTACTTAAATTTTAGAGAAAAAATAAGTAAGTGTTTTTCTGACAACCCTAACCACAATAAAATGATAATATTTTTTTATAAGATTTTACATATAAGTAGGGGACTCATGTCCCAATGTGATGCATATTTTTTTGTAATTTTTTTCCTAGTAAATAATTAATTATGAATATTTTATTACAAATTTTAAAAATATAAAAACTTGTATGTCTAACCACCTTAACTTGGTCAAAAAATCATGAAATTCATTTTTTTTAAATCCTATAGTATGCAAAGCATAGAATGTGACGCATGTTCTAGATTAAAAAAATGTGACACCATTTGAAAGCTATAGATGTTTTTCAATCAACCTATCAATCAGGACTTTGGTCATAATTCAAATAGAAAATGAATAATAATTATTTATTAAATTCAAAGTAAAGCATAATTTATATTGGTGGAAAGTTGAGAATCTCCTTTAAAAACCCTTTTGATGTCATCAATTTTGGGTAAAAAAAAAAGTCATCAGCCACATGGGCTATCATATCACTTAGATATCACCACTTTTTCACCCATCAAGATCTTGCACATACCCATATTCATTTTTACAAACAGTATAGTCTTTTCTCAACACCAGCTTACCAAAATTTGAAACAATCAACAACACCTCATTGGAAACCAAACAGTATAGCCTGCCACAAACTGCGAACCACATAAGAAACAATATCGCAAAGCGTTTTTTCGATATGCACCTCTTCCTGCTTCCCTTTTCGATTCATTGGGCCATGCAAAAAATAGAAAATATCCTCCAACAACAACCTTCACATTAACTCCACAATTAATGGATATAGTTTATGTTAATTTCCATAGGGAATTTCTGGTTTGTGTGTGGTGCCAATGGTTGCAAGGAGAACACAGATGAACAATGTCATGTGCAGATTTGTATGTATATCATAGCAGTTGCAAACAACATAGATACATACTGAAACATTGTTGGAACAATAAGTCGTATTTTGAGTGTTGTATCAAACGTTGATGCCACCATCTCTGTAGAACTTCTTCTTTACATAACTTCAAAGAGCTTTCCAACACATTGTATGTGGAAAATATTTCTTATTGTGCATACTCTAAAGCCAAGTATATATGAATGTTTTCTACATATAATTTTATATACATACATATGTGCATACAAGAAAAGAAAAATGAAATAGCACATCAAATAGCACAACCTTGAGAGCACAAAAATTCACAATAACAAACCCATTCAAAACCATCACCACAAAAGTTGAAGCATGAATCAAACAGTATTCATTCCAACAAATAATATAGTCTTTTATAGAGTACAATCAACAATGTGTATATATGTGCATCTAACTTGAGATATATATATTAGACAAGATTTCATTTTTCACCTACATACACATGTATTGCATGCATTAAATACACCTTTTTAGTTATTATTTCTTTCAACCTCACAAAAAAACTTGTTAGAATGATAGAGTGTATAGTAAGTATAATAAGAAACATTGATTCCACCATTGATCAAAGGGGTGGATGTTCTTGCTCAAGATTTTGGTGAGATCCCATCAAGCTCCATGACCCAATATGATAGGGTTGGCAGCAACACCCATTTTATTGTGTTTGATTTTATATTTCCTATCTGTACATGTGTGTGTCTCTAACATTAGATGCAGGAAAAATTCATTTGTTTGAAGGCCACCTATGGATATATCTATGTAACAACCTATGAGGGTTCATAGACAAATATGGTAGAGTGGAGACCAGGGTTTCTTTTATTGTGTTTCATTTTATTTTCCTATGTGCAGAAATGTATTTGTGTCAAATCAGATGTAAACAAAATTTATATGCACAACAATCTTTATATTAACTATAATTGAAAACATTGATATCACCATTAATTACGGTAGAGGGAAATCTATTTTTGGTTTTCCACTAAAACCAATAGCAAGACCAATATTCCATCTCACACTTAATACACAGACTGTCATTCTAACAAATCCTTATTAACACATACAAATAAGAGCTATCCTTAAAGACATAGTAAAAGAGCTAAGAATTCCTTATCAAGAAGGACATAAACTAATTTATTACTTTGCAACCATTTTCACCACACATAAAGCATAAATCAAATAATTTTTTCTAGGCCATAGAAGAACAATCAACAATGCCCTATGCACAATCTTTGATAAGGCATTCTTCAATCTCATTCTCTGGGTTTACTTTGTTACTCAAGATAGTTTTGAGTGAGGAGGGAAAGCCTCCATGAAGGTGCAAGTATGATTATCGGCTATGGAATTTTTGGGAAGGTGGCTAGAGCTTATTTTGTAGTTTTTGTATTGGGGCAATGGTTGCAAAATAATTTAAAAAGTATTGGTTGTGACAATTAGTTGCCCATGTTTTGTAGGTAGTGGGGGAAGAAGGGAGTGGAGAGAAAGAAAGAAGGAAGAGGTGCATTTGGAACAAGCGGGAAGATGTGTGGGTAGAGGTGCATATTGGGAAGACCATTTCTTGATCATTTCCAAAATAGTTTATAATATTTTCACAAAATTATTGTTTCTTGTTGAGCTCTTATTACAACCATCCCCAAGACATGCAAACCATACAACAATTAATGTTGATGCTAAATAGTGTTTAAGAGAGAAAACATCCACACTACATTTTCCCTCAATTGACTGGCTAAGAAGGCAATGAATTCAAACCTTTTGTTGAGTATAATAAGGCCTTGCTTCAGATGAGGCAATATATTATAGGCAACAAAAGAATTGAATTTGCAGCCTTTTTGCTAAGCCATTTGAGGGAAAATTCAGTCTGGATGTTTTCTCTCTTCATAAATTCAAAGGGGAGTAGTTATGTATCAAGGAAAAAATATGGTATACACATTTATTTAGATATAGTAGTCTATTTATAAATAGATACATACATGTGTACATATAGATATATATATTTGGTTATATATGTTTGTTCTTAATTAAACCTTAAGGTCTATATTTTGTACATAGATATGTCAAGTTTTTAATATTAATATGGTTGTTTCCTTCTTGTCTAGTTGGATTACCACATAATGTTACCTATGCACAATTGGTGTTCACTATTTGAATGTTTATATGTATGTGTGGGTGTGCATCTATGTATATGGTTATTATGAATAAGTTGTTGTTCAATAAAGAATTTTCTATGTTTTTGTTGAAACCATTATTGTTTTATTCAAAGCTTATGTTGTATGGTTATGGTTGCAATTCTATATAGTTTATGATGTTATCCACAAGGCATTATTGATCGTTGTTCTCTAAAATTTGGTTATATACTACAAGCAACAAAAGATTTGAATTCATAGCCCTCTCACAGACTCAATTGAGGGAAAATTTAGTCTAGATGTTTGCTCTTTTCAAAAATTTGAAGGGGAGGAGTTATGTAGTGAAGGAAAAATTTGCTATAGACATCTATTTAGATATAGCAGTCTATATATAAATACATATATACATATGTACATATAGATATACATATTTGATTATATGTGTCTGTTCTTGATTGAACCTAAAGTTCTTAATTCTGAGATTCGATGACTAAATGAAGTATCATATGAACCATGAGTGATGTTCATTACAATAAAAAATATATATGGAATAAAACATTATTTAGAAATAAAAACAAAACATTCATATTTATTATTTTCGAGAACATATTTATTTATCTGGGAAGAAACTTATCATTTGTTTCATCCTAGAAAAGGAATTCTCACAATAATAAGCTTTATATTAAACATAATAAGAAACATTGGTTTCCACATTAAATCTATTCAAAACCTTTTTGAAGCTAGTTAAGGAAGAATTCAAATACATTTCCCAAGGTTGTGTTATAAAAAATGAAACAATATAGCCAAATCTAGAGAAAGACACTTGGTAATGCCCTATGATGAATAAAATAAATGGCACAACATTAACTATCTAGTTATTTCACAACCATGACCACTAAATGCTAGTCACAAATGAATAAACAATAGGTTATATTACAACCATCTCCAGCATATGAAAAGCATCCAACATAAATTTTTTGATGCAAACTAGTGTTTAATTTTGGTAGTCTTCTCTATCCATGCGGTAGGGATTCCACCAACCTGCTCCAAAGACATCTCCAACCCATTTCATGGTCATCAAGAGATTCAAAAACCAGGAAAGTTGGCAAAAATTCTAACTAGTTATTTTGCAATCATGACCACAAAATGCAAGTCACAAATGAATAAATAGTAGGTGTTATTACAACCATCACCAGCATACAAAAAGCATACAAGACAAAATATTGATGCAAACCATCATTTAATTTTGGTGGCCTTCTCTATCCACACAGCATGGATTCCGCCAACCTGATCCCAAGACATCTGCCACCCTACTCCCAAGACATCCACCACCCTTTTCACGGTCGTTGGGCAGCTCAAAAACCAGAAAGTCTAACGAAAATTCCAACCAAATTTAAAACACATCTGCCACCTTTTTCATGACCGCCATAAGCCTCAAAAACTAGGAATGCTAATGGGAATTCTAACCAAAGCTAACACAAATAGCCTATTGGCTAAACAAGTAGAGAACAACAATCACCATAAACTGTATAACATCAACTTTTTTTTAGCGTTACAACCATAACGATAAAAAAAAAACCAAAAATCTAACAATTTTGGTTTCAACAGCAACCGAGATGGCCAAATTGACTGAAGATAAAAAAAAAATGTGCAATACCTAACCATATGCAAAACTCTGGTCTTTTCCTAACAACACCTTATCAAAAACACAAAATCTATGCTTTTCAACTAGAACATTACCAAAAATGAAACAATGCAACCTATGCTAGAAAACAACAATCAACAATACCCTATGCAAATAAACAAAAACTATATAACATTAACTATTTTATTTTGTTGCAATCACACACACAAAATGGAGGTTATAAATGAAAAAATATTCATTTAAAGATCAAACCAGATGTAGAAAACCACAAAGCACAAAAAATTACACTGTGAAACCCATACAAAAACATAGCCACAAAACATGAATTCTTTTAACAAATAATATAGCCTTCTCTTACAAAAACCCTATTGAAAATGAGATGATATAGCCTTTCCAATAGCACCTTATCAAAAATGAGACAATATAGCCTAAGGTAGACAACAACAATCGACAATACCTTATGGGAACCCACATAAACTATATTATAATAACTATTTTGAAGCTAGACAACAACAATCGACAATGCACTATCAAAATCAACATAAACTGTATAATGTTAACTATTTTGTTGTGTTGCAACCATATCCACAAAAATACAGTTTGGCTTAAACAACAACACACATGCAAAAGCCCACAAAACAAGAAAATCATAGTTGCAAATCCATACGAAAATATAGTTTTTTTCTCAACACCATCTCATTGCAAAGTGGAACAATATAGCTTTTCAATAGCACCTTACCAAAAATGAAACAATGTACCCTAAGCCATACAACAACAACTAGGAATGTCTTAGTGAAATCAACATAAACTATATAATGCTAACTATATTAAAGGTAGACAACAACAATCAGCAATGCCTTATGAAAATAACATAAATTGTATAAGGCTGACTATTTTATTGCGTTGCAACCATAGGGACAAAAATATAGTTAAATCGATGCAAAAATATAGTCTTTTCTCAACAACACCGTATCGAAAATGGAACAACATGGCCTTCTGAAAAGCATGTTATTAGAAATGGAATAATATAGCGCAACCTAGAGAACAAAAGTTAACAATACACAAAACCCATTCAAAACCATAGCCACAAAGCCCATGGAAAATGATACCATAAAACGCCAACAATTTTATTCTATTGCAAACATAGCCAAAAAATGGAAGCCATAAACAGAAAGCCACAAAGATTCATAGTAACAAACCCACCCAAAAAATTACTTATTTCTCAACAAAACCCTATCCAAAATTGAAACAATATAGCCTTTTCAATAGCACCCTATCGAAAATTAAAACAATATATCCTTTTCAATAGTACCCTATCAAAAATTGAAATAGTATAGCCTTTTCAATGGCACCTTATCAAAAACAGAACAATATAGCCTAAGCTAGAAAACAATAATCACAAATGCCTAATGGAATCAAACATAAATTGTTTAACATTAACTATTTTATTCCATTACAATCATAACCACCAAACTGAAGCCATAAATCAAGCAAAAAACATAGCCACAAAACCCATGTAAAATGGTAGCCAAAAAATGCCAACCATAATGGAAACAATTTTTATTTTAAAGAACAATATAGTATTTTCTCAACACCACCTTATCAAAAATTGAAACAATATAGCCTTTTCAATACCACCCTATCAAAAACCAGACAATATAGCCCAAGCTAGAGAACAACAATCGACAAAAACTGCATAACGTTAACAACTTTAATCCGGTCCAAACACACCCAAAAAAATGGAAGCCATCAAGAGAAACCCATAGAAGTTCATAGTAACAAATGCATACAAAAATATACACTTTTCTCAATAGAACCTTACCAAAAATTGACACAATATCACCTTTTCAATAGTACCTTATCAAAAATTTAGCAATGCCTTATGGAAATCAACATAAACTATATAAGGTTGACTATTTTACTATGTTGCAACCATAGGGACAAAAATATAGTTAAATTGATGCAAAAGTAGTCTTTTCTAAGCAACATCATATCAAAAATGGAACAACATGGCCTTCTAACAAGCATGTTATCAGAAATGGAATAATATAGCGCAAGCTAGAGAACAACAATCAACAATACACATAACCCATGCAAAACCATAGCCAGAAAGCCCATGCAAAATGATACCACAAAACACCAACAATTTTATTTCATTGCAAACATAGCCAGAAAATGAAATCCATAAAAAGAAAGCCACAAAGATTTACAGTAACAAACCCACCCAAAAAAATACTTCTTTCTCAAAAAAATGCTACCCAAAATTGAAACAGTATAGCCTTTTCAACAACACCCTATCGAAAATTAAAATAGTATAGCCTTTTCAACAGCACCGTATCAAAAATTGAAACAGTATAGCCTTTTCAACAACACCTTATTGAAAATGGAACAATATAGCCTAAACCAGAGAACAATAATCACCAATGCCTAATCAAATCAAACATAAATTGTCTAACATTAACTATTTTATTCCGTTGCAACCATAACCACCAAATAGAAGCCATAAATCAAACAATAAACACAGCCACAAAACCCATGGAAAATGATAGACACAAAATGCCAACCATAATGGAAACAATTTTTCTTTTAACAAACAATATAGTATTTTCTCAACACCGCCTTATCAAAATTTGAAACAACATAGCCTTTTCAACCCCACCCTATCCAAAACTAGACAATATAGCCCAAGCTAGAGAACAACAATTGACCAAAATTACATAACATTAACAATTTTTATCTGGTCCAGACACACCCAAAAAATTGAAGCCATCAAAAGAAACCCACAGAAGTTCACAGTAACAAATGCATACAAAAGTAGAGTCTTTTCTCAATAGAACCTTACCAAAAATTGAAACAAAATCGCATTTTCAATAGTACCTAATCAGAAATTCATAGTAACAAACCCATGCAAAAATATACTCTTTTCTCAATAGAACCTTACCAAAAATGAAACAATATATCCCAAGCTAGAGAACAATAGTCAACAATGCCTAATGGAATCAAACATAAATTGTATAACATTAAATATTTTATTTTGTTCCAACCATAACCACAAAACGGAAGCCATAAATCAAACAATATTCCTTTCAACAACGACCCAGATACAAAAACCCATAAAACCATAGCCACAAAACCCATGCAAAATGATAGCCACAAAACACCAACCATAGAAAAAACAATATTTATTTTAACAAATAATATACTCTTTTCTGAATAGTGCGTTATCAAAAATTGAAACAATATAGCATAGGGTAGACAACAACAATCGACAAAAACTGCATGACGTCAACAATTTTATTTTGTTACAAACACAACCACAAAATGAAAGCCATAAAGAGAAACCCACAAAGAATTAATAGTAACAAACCCATGCAAAAATATACTCTTTTCTCAACAAAACCTTATCAAAAATGGAATAAATATAGCCTTTTCAACAACACCTTTTTGAAAATGAAACAATATATCCTAAGCCGGAGAACAATAGTCAACAATGGCAAATGGAACCAAAGATAAACTGTATAACATTAGCTATTTTATTCCGTTGCAATGATAACCACAAAATAGAAGACATAAAAAGAAACCCACAAAAACATTCACAGTAACAAACCCATGCAAAAATATACTCTTTTCTCAACAGAACCTTATCAAAAAATTGAAATAATATAGCCTTCTCAACAACACCTTTTCATAAATAAAATAATATAGCCTAAGCTAGAGAAAAATAATCAACAATGCCCAATTGGACCAAAGATAAATTGTATAACATTAACTATTTTATTTTGTTACAACCATAACCACAAAACGGATGCCATAAATCAAACAATATTGGTTTGAACACCGACCCAGATGCAAAAACCCACAAAACATAAAAATTCACAGTTAAAAACCCATGTAAAACCATAGAGACTAAACATGAACCATAAACCAAACAATATTCATTTTTACAAACAATATAGTCTTTTCTCAACAACAGCTTACCACAATTTGAAACTATCAACAACACCTAATCGGAAACCAAACAATATATCCTACCATGAACCGCAAACTACAAATGAAACAATATCACAAAGGGTTTGTTCGATATGCACCTCTTCCCTCTTACTTAAAACACACCTCTTCCCACTAACTTTCTGTGCACTGCCTTGTTTCTCGAACCTTGTAAAAAACTTCATAACATTAACAAATTTATTCCACTACAAAAATAGCCAGAAAATCGAAACCATCAACACAAAAATTCAAAAATTTGAAATAATCAACACTACCTTATCAGAAATCAAATAGTATATCCTACCACAAACCATGAACCACAAATGAAAAAATATCACAAAGGGTTTTTCCAATATCTACCTCTTCCCGCTTGCTCCAAACACACCTCTTCCCGCTACCTTTCTTGCAAACAATGGGCACTCTCACAGAATAACCTCTGCCCACCTTCACACAAGCTATACAATTTTGGATCAAACTTGCACCATCATAGAAGCTTACCCTCCTCGCTCATGGCTCTAATAGCAGGTATAGCAATAGAATGAGACCCAAAAATTTCCTTATCAAAAATCTCGCAGATATTCGTTGTCTTTCCCAAGGTTTTAAACACTAGGTGTTATTACAACCATCACTAGTACATAGCAAGCATACAACAATTAATGTTGATGTGAACCAATGTTTAATTTTGACAGCCTTCTTTATCCATGTGGTGGGAAATCTGCCAACATGCTCCCAAAACATCTACCACCTTTCCACGGTAGTTGGAAGGCTCAAAATTTGGGGAGGCTTACGAAAATTCTGACCAAAGTTAAAATGCATCCGCCACATTTTTCATGGCTGCTGAAAGGCTCAAAAACTAGGGAGGCTGATGAAAATTTTGACCAAAGTTCACACAAATAACCTATAGTCTAACTAGGGATCCCCAAAACTTCATATAATAAATCAATATGGTTTAGAATTGAGCTAAGGTGGTGATGAAATTATATTTGGTAATGAACATATAGCCATTTAGGATAATTTTGTAAGTCAACGAAGATGGGAGGAGAATAATAAATGATGTATGCTTTAGACTTAAGGTGGACATGGCAATAAGTATAATAAATTGAGGTTTTGTTTAAGTGGGATTTCATGGTGTGCAAAGAGCATGCCAACATTTATATATCTTGCTATTTGATCAAATATTGACATAAAAACAATTTTAGTCATTGTTTTAAATTTTAGTGTTGTTCGATTTGGTAATTTAAAATGCATAAAATTTTAGAATTCATTTTTGATGAATCAAGTGGAAATGATAGTTAGAAGTCAATTAGTTAAAATTCAACTATTTTCAATGGCTCACGAAGAGGCCAAATTCTAAGATAGTTTAATCCAGTCACAATGTCTTTAAAATTGTTGCATTTTTTTTGTTGTCTTTTAGAACTATTGTTCCATTCTCCTAAATTTGGCAATCCATATCAGGTTAGGGAAACAAATATCTGAGACAAAAAGGTGAGACTTGAATTAAAAATAAAGGCAACTAGAGGTCAATTGATATGAGAGGGAACACCATCAAGTTTTATTTAGCCTCTACTAAACCCAAGTATGTGGGTATGTGCAGGATCATGATGGGCCAAAAGGTGGCGATATATAAGTGATATGATGGCCCATATGGCTGAAGACTTTTTTTTACCAAAAATTGATGAAACGAAAAGGGTTTTTAAAGGATATTCTCAAATTTCCACCAATATAAATTTTTCTTTACTTTGACCTTAAAAAATAATTATTGTTCATTTTCTATTTGAATTACGACTAAAGTCCTAATTGATAGGATGATTGAAAAACATCTATAGATTTCAAATGGTATCACTTTTTTTGAAGCTAAAACATGCATCACATTCTATGCTTTGCATACTATAAGATTTAAAAAAAAAAAATAGTTTCATGAAGTTTTGACCAAGTTAAGGTGGTTAGACATATGAGTTTTTATATTTTTTAAAAGTTATAATAAAAAATTCATAATTAATTACTTACTTGGAAAAAAATTACAAAAAAATATGCATCACATCGAGACATGATTCCTCTACTTATATCTAAAATATTATAAAAAATTATTATCATTTTATTATGGTTAGGGTGGTCAGACAGACACCTACTTCTTATTTTTTCCCTAAAATTTAAGTACTACTTCATTGAAATTTCAAATTTTCACCAAATAGATTTATTTTTTAAATAAACCTAGTAGTTTAGAAACTACATTCAATTTTCTAAAAATTCTATTCTTACATATTTTTGAAATAATATAGATAACTTAATCAAATTTTTATGTCAAATTGCCTAACTCTGATTTTCTGAATTTTCATCGCCACTTAAGGGCCTTTTTTTTCCATGATGATCTTGCACATACCCAGTTCAGAATTTTGGATCTAATACACAATACATTGGATGGATTGAATATATAAAAAAGTCCTCAAATGATTATTTCAATAAGCCTTCATGATACCAAGTCAAGTACTCAAGAGTTAAGCATTCCAAAACTTCACTAGAGCATCAAGAGACTTTACAAGATCACTTCTAAGGCATTCAAGAGCAGAATTCTTCATCAATTATTGCAGAAATTCAAGATCCATCATCATGTCAATATTATCAAGAAACAAGCATATTTTTGAGCTAGTGTTTTGATGTTGCATTCAAGATCCAATATTAAGCATTGTTCTACACCTAAATTTCAAGATCTAGATCTACATCCTTCATGGGAACTTCATGTTATATTGCAGATCTACAAGAAATCATTAAGGTATCATTATCCATGTTTCATGTTTCATGTCCTTATTTCATTATCTCAAAATTTGGTTTAATTACCTAAAAGGGGTTTGACCAAGGAAAACCCCCATTTACTAACAAATCAACAAGTTTTTCTCTCTACATGTGTGATTGAAAATCTAGGTGTCTTCGAGGTTCAAGATCCCTTGAAGATTAGGTTACAAGCTTGGATAAAGTTGTTGGAGTTTTCCCCTCATTTTCAAGGTTGTCATCTTCACTAAAAGTCGTCTACAGGTTTCAAATCAAGGTTTCAAATCTAGGAACAAAGTGTGGAAAAAAGATAAGAGATTGGAGAACAGATTCAGGTCTTGACCCTCTAAAAATCACACTAATACTGATACTCCACCTTGGGCATATGATTCCCAGTAGAGCCAATTATTAGGATTTCTAGAGATTCAGAATCAACACTATTAGATTCTAGTTTTGGTGCAGAAAACCTAGTCTGGGACTAAATCGCCCAGACTGGCATGTGAGTCCTATTCAACTTCAAAACCATAATTTCCAACATTTCTAGTCCTCATTCAAGCCTCTACATATTTCTAGTTGCACACTTCTGATTTTACATCCTTCTATTCTAATTTACATGCATTTTTAGGTCATTCATTAAAGTTTCATGTAACACTAGGTTTCAACATTAGGTCTTGCATTTCATTAGTCTTTCCAAGCCCTAGATTTGTGGTGAACCCCTCTTTGATCATTAACCATACCCTAGGACACCCTATTGAAAGATCTCTCTCCTACTTTATTGTTCTATTGAGACCTCTAGGGCTTCCTTCAATGAAACTAGAGGGAAATAGGTCTAGGTCCCTAAACACCTAATTTGTGTTCCACCTCCCAAAAGGTGGAACACTATTTTCATTGTTTCATTTTGGTGAACTTGCATTTAGAACACTTCCTTTTCTAATTTGGAGTGCATTATCATCCTAGATCTAGCTTGCATTAACTTTGCATTAGGATTTGCACTAGTTAATTTTCATCTAAGGTTTCAAAATCTTGCATTAGTGAAAGTGCATGTAGGTTGCATTTTTGCATCTCAAATCATCGAAAAGAATTTGAAATCTAAATTTTCATTTATTTTAGATATCATCCAAACTAGAAAGCATAGAAAACACTTAATTTTTCCTAAAAATTGTGGAAAAAAACCTAATTGGGACTCATACGCCCCTCTGGGTGATTTATCCCCAGTGCAAATCATAAACTACCTATTATAGCATTAAAAACCTTATTTATGCACTTCTTTTTGTTATCATTGGTTATCCATTTAAGCTATATGAGTTTCTATTACATGCATTTCACTAGATCTAGCTTAAATTGATTCATTTCATGCATTTCTTAATTCAAAATTTGCATTCACAACATTTCGTTTTCAAATTTTTGTATGGTGTAATCAGCAAATTGCCTTGTTTAGAATCTAAAAATTGCATTTAAACATTTCATTTTAGGTAATTGCATTGCATTTCAAGTCTCTTTCCATTTCATTTTTGCATAAATTACTTTTCACAAATGTTGGTATCTATCTTTTCCAATTTTGCAAAGAAAACATTAGTTAATATGCATGTTAGTCATTCATTCAATAGATTTCCTAGTTATGAGAGTCTCTTAGTGCAAGAGAGTGAAAATTTTGATTCTTGCCTTAAATCTACACCCCCTATGATCTCTCCTATTTGTGGGAATGATGTGATAGAAGAAGATAAAATCATTGACAATCATGAAGATCATATTTTCTTCTCTTCGTACCTCTCCAATTAGTCACGAAGTTATCTTGGTGAAAGAAGATGCAATCATTGAGAATAATTGAAGTCTTTCTTATCCTTCTCCTCATCCCCCTTGGGAAGATATTATAACAATAAAATATGAAATTATTTCCACTACTTTACTTAGTTTAAACATTCCTCTCCCCACACCTCTCCTACTTGTGAGATTGCTTTAGTGAAAGAGAATACAACTAAGAAAAATCATGAGAATCACATTTGTGAAGAATACATGTTAGTGTTAGAAGATCCAATGATTGAGAGCTATACCATTATTTCTATCATTCCTAATGTCCCTAAATTTTGGAAAGATCTATTTGAACAAAAAGATATAATCATTGACAATCATGATTCTCCTTCTATCAATGCCCCCCTATTTGTGATGAAGCTACTTTACAAAACATAACCATGGAATATGATGAAAATATTGTTTATTACTCCCATAAAAGCTCTCCTAATAAGGAAATTTTTTGGCACAAGAGAATGAGACCCTATAAAATAAGGATGAAATCATGGACAATCAAATTGGACCTCTTAATATCTCTACTATTGGTGAAAAAGATATATTGATATTAGAAGATCAAAGCAATGAGAGTCATGAGAATATTTATTGCATCTCTTCCCCTAGGGAGACCCTTATTGAACAAGAAAAACCAACCATTTATCCTTCCCCTACTAGTGATGAAGTCATTTTAGAAGAACCAACCTTGGAATGTCATGGACATCTAGTTTATAGTTCTCCTAAAAACTCTCCTCCTAGGGAGGATATCTTGGTATAGGAAAATAATATCATTGACAATAGTGGTAAATTTTCCTTAGATGAAGATGATGAAGTAACATTAGACTCTCCTTCACTAAGGGATGTTAATATTATTCAACCCCAACTGATCCTTTAAACACCATCACACAAACAACAAACTCAAAAAAACTTGAACTTATCCTCTACCCACCTAAGAACAATGTTTTGTAGTAGTCGAGTTATAATATTATTGCTCATACATATAACACTATAAATAATCCACAACCAAGGAAAACACCTTCAACATCCCTCCCATTTCCTAACCCTATCCTTCTTGGTCCTCCTCGTTTTCCTTCACATAATGAAAAGGAGTATAATCTTATTGAACAACTAAAGAATACTCCTACTAAGATATCATTATGGGACCTTATTCAAGCCTCCCCTCATTATCATAACATGATTCAAAGTTCCTTACAAAAATTTCCTATTCCTTATAATGCGCAACTGAATGACATAGCAACCATGATTCAAGCAATAAATGCTGACATTGTTTTCTACTGAAGTGAGCTCCCTCCTTTGGAAGTGCAAAAAGCAAATGAGGATTTCATGGTGATAGTTCAACACAGGCGAAGAGGAATAAAGAAAACCCTTGTTGAAAATGGATCTGCTCTTAATGTGTGTAGTGTAACCCTTTTGGATAGGCTTGGCATGGACAAATAAAAAATTAAACCTGATTCTTTATCCATTAAAGGATTTGACAATGTAGGAAAATAGTTCCATTTGGTGTGATCACTTTTCCTATTATAGCTAGAAAAGCCACATTAGAAACATCGATCCATGTTATGCCTCATGATCTTTCATATAATATTATTTTAGGTAGACCATGAATTCATGCAATGAATAGGGTACCTTCTACTATTCATCATGTAATGAAATTCATCTACAACAGTAAAGTGTACACACTTGAAGCTGACCCTAACCCAAAAAGTCATTTAAACTTTGAGAAAAATAATGAAAATCCTTTGAAAACATCAACACCAACTACCCAAGTGGAATCTGTGCAAGAAGAACAAAAAGATAGATGTATTAAACACTTCAAAAAAATATCATTAGATGATTTGGGATCATTAGATTTCACACCTACAATCATGGGAGAATACAAGATCATAAACAAATACTCAAAAAAAGGAAAAGAAAAATTAGTAATGTCAACAAAAAATTTGGAAGACCCTTCAAAAGCATCCAACTCAACCACTTTAGAAAAAATGACAACAAATTACACAACAAACTTTGACAAAACTAACTATCAACAAATGCCAAATCTAAAAGCAATGAAAGAGATTTATGGAAAAGGTTATGAACTCATGAAACAAATTGGATATAGTGGAAAAGGAGATCATGCTAAAGAATAAGGTATTTGTGTCCCTATAGAGCCTAATAGGAAAGGAATGACTAATGGTATTGACTATTGTCCTTTGATAGAAATAAGCAAGCCTTCACTTAATATCAACATGTAAGGAAAATCGGGTCATCTCAGATCAAAACATATAAGCACAACAGTACCTCCAATGATTTTAATTCCTTCAAATTGCCTCAAAGACATGACTATTATGCCATAAAGTAGAAATTGGCACAGTTGATTTCCCATATTTACCCTTTTGAGAAAAGCACATGCAGACTTAACCAGATTCAACAATATGCACAGATTCAAATTATAGAATCAAACAACATGGAAGACAAACAAATGAACACACAGATTTACATGGGGAAAAACCTTTCAGGTAAAAACCCCACACTCCAAAACACTCTGCTCAATTGTATTAATCAACAACAATAATAGTTACAATACAATCGTAGAGCTATGCTCTTCTAGAGTTTACATCTTGTCCATCTGGAGAATACAAGAAAAAACATTGTTTAGAGTCCTCGCACTGTTACAATTTCCTCACACAACATACAATGCAAACTCATTTCATTTCACCAGTCCATTCATTCAGCCAGCCTTTCAGCCAACATAGCCTCACGGCCTCTCAGGCTCACATTCTTCACTTACAACATCCTCACTATTACAATGCTATGTACAACATACAGTTCAAACACAGGTAAGTGCACCAATCTGTGATGCAATTTTGGCTCTTAAGATGCCACTTTTTTTCTTAAATTTGCAAAATCTGATTTGCACGAGAAAATGAAGATAGTTACACTCAAAATTTCAAGATGCAGGAAAAACAAAAGTTGAAGTGCTCCGAGTCTAATTTCTAAGCTACTATTTTTTTTTTCAATTAATAAATATTAGGGGTCTCAAAGGTGGGGGGGGGGGAAATAGGTCCTATTTTTATCAAAAAAAATAGCATAGCGGTTGAGGGCTCCCCCCTTTTTGATTGAATTTTCTTTAGAATTTCAAAAATCCCAATGATGAGAAATTAGCTAATACCATGTAGTTTATCCTCATTCTTTCGGATAATTTTTTTAGTGAATATATAATATTTTCTGAATTTTGAAAGTGGACACATCCTGAAAAGCTGAAATTTGAGTGTGCTCCCCCCTAAATGTTTTGAAAACTAATCAAAATTTTGATTTTTTTTCATCATGTGTAGAATGGAGTCTAGTTTCAAAAAATGTAATTTGTTTCACATTTCGATGAACGAGTAAAATTTTATCCTGAAACTAGCACATGTTGGTTTTTGACCAAAAAAGGAGGAATTTACAAAATGATTCATGGATCAAAACCATAACTAAATCAAAATGAAAAAAAAATTATATATTTAGATAGCTAAGAGAGAGGTTAACACTATCACATTCTTTTTATATAGTTGCATTGAAAGACATGCAAATGAGATGGGGACCACAGACAAAAATATGAGGAAATTTGGAAAATCTTGTCAATTAACACGTCCAAAGTAGGACATTTGGCAAGCACCAAATTTGGCGCTCGCCAAATGGCACATCACATTTGGCGAACACCAAATTTGGCATGTGCCAAATGTGATGATCACCAAATTACCTGCTTTGCACAAAACAAGAATTTCCCCTCTCTTTGGTCGACAACTTTGATAATGCTTAGAGTGCACAGTTTATGATCATAGATGGATAGTTGAGGTTTTACCTTTCATACGTCCTCTAAATCGTTATCTAATTGCATAAATCTTTATCCCTCTGAAGTCTCTCTCTCAGGTCTCACTCGCTCCCATGTGACCTAGACTACTCTCTCAGTCCAATCCCCTCTCTCAGGTCTCTTTCTCTCCCACATAGGTACCTAAATAAATCTATCTCACTCCAACCTACTTTCTCACTCTCCCTCTCTCTCTCTCCCTCTTTGGTCTCTTTGTCTCTCTCACTCCATCTCCCTCTCTTATGTTGTTATCTTTCTCTCTTTGTCTCTCTCTCTCTCAAGTCTCTCCCTCCTACCCCCTCTCCCTCTCTTAGGTTTCTCACTCAATCCCTCTATCTCTCTCCCATTCCCTCTCCCTCACTCACTCTATCTCTCTCCCTCTCTCTCTCACTCTCTCTCGGGTATCTCCATCCCCCTCTCTCTCTCTCACACACACACACTCCCTATCTCTCTCCCACTCCCTCTCTCTCACTCCATCTATCTCTCTCCCACTCTCTCCCACTTTGTCTCTCTCCCTCTCTCTCCGGTCTCTCCCTCCCACCCCCTCTCCCTCTCTCTCCCTCTCAAGTATCTTCATCCTACCCCCTCTCCCTCTCTCTCTTTGTAAATTCTCCCCCTCCTACCCCCTCTCCCTCTCATAGTAACTCCCTCTATCTCTCTTCCACTCCCTCCCTATCTCACTCCCTCTATCTCTCTCCCTCTACCTCTCCATCTCTCTCAATTATCTCCCTCCCACCACCTCTCCCTCTCTCTCTCAAGTCCCTCTCTCTCTCATGCCCTCTATCTCTCGTGCCCTCTATCTCTCTCCCTCTCTCTCTCTCTCTCAATTCTCTCCCTTCCACCCTCTCTCACTCTCTCTCTCCCTCCCTCTCTCCCCCCTCTCTTTCTCAAGTCTCTCCCTTCTACCCCCTCTCCCTCTTTCAGGCCTCTCTTTGTTTCTCTCACCCACTCCCTCTATCTCTCTACCACATCCTCTCTCTCTCTCAATCCCTCTATCTCTCTACCCCTCTCTCTCCCTCTCTCTCAGATATCTCCCTCCCATCCCCTCTGACTCTCTCTCTCCCTCTATCTCAGGTATCTCACCCCACCCCCCTCTCTCTATCTCTCTCTCACTCCCTCCATCTCTCTCCAATCCCTCTATCTTGAGTACTCCCTCTCCCAAGAAATCCCTCTCCATCCCACCCCCTCTCCATATCTCAAGTCTCTCTCTCTCACTCCTTGTATATCTCCCATCTCTCTATCTCCCACTCCCTCTCTCTCCTACTCTCTTAGGTTTCTCCTTCCCACCCCCTCTCTCCCACTTTGTCTCCCTCTCCTTCTCTATGTGTCTCCCTCCCACCCTCTCTCCCTCTCCCTCTCTCTTAGGTTTCTCCCTCCCACCCCCTCTCCCTCCCCCCTCTCTCTCTCTAAAGTCTCTCCCTCCTACCCTCTCTCTCTCTCTCTCCTTCTCTCTCTCTATGTTTATCTCTCCCTCTCCCTCTCTCTCTCTCAGTCTCTATGCCTCTCCCTCTCTCTCTCTCCCACTCCCCCTCTCTCTTAATCCATCTATCTCTCTCCCACTTTGTCTCTCTCCCTCTCTCTATCACTCCCTCTATCTCTCTCCCACTTTGTCTCTCTCCCTCCCACCCCCTCTCCCTCTTTCTCTCTCTCAAGTATCTTCATCCTACCCCCTCTCCATCTCTCTCTTTATCAATTCTCCCCCTCCTACCCCCTCTCCCTCTCATAGTCACTCCCTCTATCTCTCTTCCACTCCCTCCCTCTCTCAATCCCTATCTCTGTCTATCCCTCTCCCTCTCCCTCACTCTCAAGTATGTCCCTCGCACCACCTCTCCCTCTCTCTCTCTAAAGTAGAGGGTTTATGGTTTAGGGATTAATGGTTAAGGTATACGATTTAGGGTTTAGGGATTACGATTTATAGTTTAAGGGTTTAGGGTTTAACTTGGTTAAGGGTAGAGGGTTGAGGGTTGAAGGTTTAGGGTTTAGGGTTTAAGGGTTGATGGTTGAGGGTAGAGGGTAGAAGGTTAAGGGTTTAGGGTTTAAAAATTAAGGGTTAAGGGTAGAGGGTTTAGGGTTTAGGGATTATGATTTATGGTTTAAGGGTAGATGGTGTAGGTTTGAGAGGGTATAGGGGTTGAGGGATTAGGATTTAAGGGTCGAGGGCTTAGGGTTTAAAGGTTGATGGTTGAGGGATTAAGAGGGTATAGGGGTTGAGGGATTAGGGTTTAAGGGTTGAGGGTTGAGGGTTGAGGGATTAGGGTTTAAGGGTTGAGGGTTGAGGGGTTAGGGATTAAGAGGGTATGGTAGTTGAGGGATTAGGGTTTAAGGGTTAAGGGTTGATGGATTAAGAAGGAATAGGGATTGAGGGATTAGGGTTTAAGAGTTGAGGGTTGAGGGTTGAGGGATTAAGAGGGTTGATTAGGGGGTTGGGTTGAGGATTGATTAGGGTTGAGGGATTAGGGTTTAGGGTTAAGGGTTGAGGGATTAGGGCTAAAGGTAGAGGGTAGAGGGGTTGAGGGATTAAGAGGGTATAGGGGTTGAGGGATTAGGTTTTAAGGGTTAAGGGTTGAGTGATTAAGAGGGTATAATGGTTGAGAGATTATGGTTTAAGGGTTGAGGGTTGAGTGATTAAGAGGGTATGGGGGTTGAGGGATTAGGGTTTAAGGGTTGACGGTTGAGGGTTGAGGGATTAAGAGGGTATAGGGCTTAAGGTATTAGGGTTTAAGGGTAGAGAGTAGAGGGGTTGAGTGATTAAGAGGGTATAGGGGTTGAGGGATTAGGGTTTAAGGGTTGAGGGTAGAGGTGTTGAGGGATTAAGAGGGTATAGAGGTTGACGAATTAGGGTTTAAGGGTTGAGGGTTGAGGGTTGAGAGTTGAGAGTTGAGGGTTGATGGTTGAGGGATTAAGAGGGTATGGGGGTTGAGGGATTAGGGTTTAAGGATTAAGGTTTGACGATTGAGGGATTAAGATGGTATAAGGGTTGAGGGATTAGGGATTAAGGGTTGAGGGATTAGGGTCTAAGGGTAGAGGGTAGAGGGGTTGAGGGATTAAGAGGGTATAGGGGTTAAGGGATTAGGGCTTAAGGGTTAAGGGTTGAGTGATTAAGAGGGTATATGGGTTGAGGGATTAGGGTTTAAGGGTTGAGGGTTGAGGGTTGAGGGATTAAGAGGGTATAGGGGTTGATGGGTTAGGGTTTATGGGTTGAGGGATTAGGGTTTAAGGGTTGAGGGATTAAGAGTGTAGAGGGGTTGAGGGATTAGGGTTTAAGGGTAGAGGGTAGAGGGGTTTAGGGATTAAAAGGGTATAGGGGTTGAGGGATTAGGGTTTAAGTGTTGAGGGTTAAGTGATTAAGAGGGTATAGGAGTTGAGGAATTAAGGTTTAATGGTTGAGGATTGAGTGATTAAGAGGGTATAGGGGTCCAGGGATTATGGTTGAAGGGTTGAGGGATTAAAAGGGTATAAGGGTTGAGTGATTAAGAGGGTTTAGGGGTTGATGGATTAGGGTTTAAGGGTTGAGGGTTGAGGGATTAAGAGGGTATAGGAGTTGATAATTGAGGGAATAAGGTTGAGGGTAGATAGTTTAAGGGGTTAGGGTTTAAGGGTTTAGGGGTTAGCGTGTATAGGATTTAAGGCTCCTGGGCTAAGAGTTTTGAATGACTCGAGTGAAAATTCCATTGTAAATAACTTTATGAGTGCATATGAGAGTGTGGGTTCCACCTCACGCACAAAGGATAGTTCTGCCACATGACATGTGATGACAAAAGCAATGTTAAGCAGTCAAACAAGCAACAAGGTGAACCTTAAAAAGGCAAGTAAGTATTTGAAAATAAGTAGATCATCTCTAATGAGAGCCAAAGGAAGGCATGAAAGAGTGCAGGATCCAATGAGCAATGAGTTATGGGAATTCTAAGGTAGAGTGCCACAAAAAGATACAAGAATTGCTCAAGGCTTGATATCTTTAATTGTGAATTATTGGAAGGATAACACAAGGACCTCTCCTAATAAAAGAGATGTTGTAAGAAGGAGAATTGGTAGTAAAATCTATGAGCCACATCTAATGCATTATTTGGATACCACTCAAACCAATTTTTTTGCTGATTTTGTACAAAATTTTCTTGAAATTAGAATATGTCAAAGGTATTTTGAAATGCTAAAGCCTTTTTATGTCAAAATAAATCACGCACGCAGTAATTTTTCTTGTAGGTTTCATATTGATTTTTCTAACCATTATGATCTTTATCGATGTATATGTGTAGATATGCATACTGACAATGTTTTGCAGGAATGTAACATAATGCCTCCACCTAAATCATCAAGGAAATTTTTGTCTTCCACTTTATGTGAAAGAGAGGATGGTCAAAGTTTTTACAAGAAGTCATGTTTGGATGGCACATGTGATCATTGTGGTGGCATGCAACATTTTCCAATTTTCCAACACATGGCTAGTACACACACAATTGGAGACAAAATTGTGGAATTTGGCAAATATAAGACAATGGCATATAGTCTAAAAGATGGGAAAGAAGCAAAGAAGTGTGAATTGTTCAGTGATAAGATTCCAGTGTATCATTTTATGGGAATTTTCCATGATCAAGTGGTCTATGAGTATGCAAGGCATACACACATAGCACAATGGTTTGACTCATAGTTCAAGTTATGCAAGGACACATCTCCACTTTGTCATATCATTTTAGTTGGTTACTTTGCTGAGAACTACACACTATAGCCACAGAAAGAGGTGCAATCATAGTACTACAAATCCACGTAGGTTTCTATATTTTTACATATAGCATTTATTCATGCAATTGATAGTATAGAGGAAAATATGAAAGTATTAAGGGAGTATCACTTTTACATTAGTGAAGATCGTACACATTCTACAGAGTTTTTGCAAGGTTGCTTTCATATGTTCTATGTTGATCTGGCTAGCAAGGGCATATCATTTAATCAACATATCATATGGTCAGATAATTGTACATTGCAATTCAAGAACACCAGAATGTTTTACTGGTTGAGCAAGATGCATAGGATCAGTAGTGTTCAACATATGTGGAACTTCTCAGAGGTTGGGCATGGAAAGAGGGAGCATGATGGAGCAAGTGCATGTATCAAAAGAACCCTAGCATGAGAAGAGTTAAAGTTCACAAACAGTGTAAAGTTGATAGATGCAAGATCAATTGTCCAGTGGTGCAATGGTGCAATGGGTCCAAGTAGTGAAGTTAATTCTTTAGTTTGTAGATTTTTTCGTTTAGTAGATGATACTAACATTGAAAAATATGAGGATTGTTGTACACTAATAGGATCAAGTGAGCTACACTCTTTTAGAAGCTTCAATTTAGGTACATGGACTATCCATACATGGAAGATGGCATGCTTTTGTTCTACATGTACATTTCAAGCATGGAATGATTGCGAGTCAACATAGTGGGTTGACAAATGGTCTATAAAAAGTCTAACCCCAGTTGACACTTATCACTTCTTGATGGTTCTACAAATCACAGAGATGCAATCATACATTGACTTTGATCATGTATTAGACCTACTAGAACCAGGTGGGTATGTGCAGGATCATGATGGGCCAAAAAGTGGCAATATGTAAGTGATATGATGACCCATATGCTTGATGACTTTTTTTTTACCCAAAATTGATGAAACGAAAAGGGTTTTTAAAGGAGATTATTATATTTCCATTAATATAAATTATGCTTTACTTTGAATTTAATAAATAATTATTATTCATTTTCTATTTGAATTACGGCTAAAGTCCTAATTGATAGGCTAATTGAAAAAAATCTATAGCTTTCAAAGGGTATCACATTTTTTGAATCTGAAACATGTGTCACATTATATGCTTCACATACTATAGGATTAAAAAACAAAAAATGAATTTCATGAAGTTTTGACCAAGTTAACGTGGTCAGATGTATGAGTTTTTATATCTTTTAAAATTTGTAATAAAAAAATCATAATTAATTATTTACTTGGAAAAAAATTACAAAAAACTATGCTTCACATCGAGACATGATTCTTATACTTATATCTAAAATATTATAAAAAAATATTATCATTTTATTGTGGTTAGGGTGGTCAGACAGACACCTACTTCTTATTTTTCCCTGAAATTTAAGTACTACTCAATTAAAATTTCAAAATTTCACCAAATAAATTTTTTTTAAATAAAAACAAACCTAGTATTTTAGAAACTACATTCAATTTGCAATAGACTCTATTCTTACATATTTTTGAAATAATATAGTTAACTTATTCAAATTTTTACGTCAAGTTGCCTAACTCCGATTTTTCTGAATTTTATTGCCACTTAAGGGCTTGTTTTTTCCATGATGATCTTGCACATGCCCAGGTAATATATCTTACTTATAGGTTTTATTGTGTTTCTTAGTAAATACATCTAACAAGATGAACATATCAATGCAGGTCATGTTTATGTGATGATTGCAGATGAATACAATGCGGAGGGTACAAATTATTGCATGTTCCATTGTATCGAGCCAAAAATAAATTGGAGACCCCAATTATAGATGGAGAAAACATAGAATATCCTACAGGTTCTGTGGTTGTTACTGGAACATGACTTTGAAGGTATCCAGTTAAGAATGTTGTAGTTTGGTTGTTTGAGGACTTCGACATGCATTGGAAGATTCTTCACTACTCGAACCTTGTTGTTGCCACCAATGTTCATTTGATCAGATATAAGGGCAGACCTATGAACAAAAACTTTTGGAAAGTGTGTGAGTCTGACCACAAGGCAATACTTGACGCAATAAAGAGTAGAACAAACCCAGATGGTTCCCTTGATTGATTTGTAAGTATGCACATTGAATTTTTAAAGTCATGTTATTGATCACTCTTTTGGACCAACACCTTGCAATCATGATTTTTCACCATTAGTGCTTGATGTCATATGCATTTATAGCTGTCATTGATCCTTTTCTAATTGTGACTGTAGGTAATACTGAAGTTTCTCAAAGTATAAGAAAAGAACATCAGTTGGTGGTGCAAGTGTTCAGTGGTATGAGAAACATCGGTTGCTGGTGCATTTTCTGGTTGTCAATCTTCTCTTTCTTTTCCATCTTGTAGATTTATTGAATTCTTATATGCTACATGTTTTATGTTAATTATATCAGTGATATATTTGAAATTTATACGTAGGATCATCGAGAGATGAGAAAGTAGCGAAGGGGAGCATCACCATTGTAGGAACTTCAATCGACCTCCTTATCTAGCATGCATGAAGGTGATAGTAGGTCTCGTCAGGTGTATGAATGACATTATTTAGTTATTTCTCTTTTAATTATTTTTATGTGAGTCCATGTCTAAGATTCATAGGCATTTGTAGGTTTTTTGTGGACCAAATTCCTATGATACTACACAACCATAGAGAGGCTACTACCCATGTGTTTCATAGGGAGCAGGTGATGTACATGTTTTGAAGCATTTTGTAATGCAAATAACTAGGCCAGCTGAGGTGGAATGGAGAAATGAAAATAGGCAGCAACTCCTTTTGTTTCTTCTCAAGTACAATATATTTCATGATTTGTGTTACAAATGGGAGGATTATTTCCCTGCATGTATTGCTACAAGTATTGACAAATGGGGAGATTTTCAAGATGTTCTTCCATCGCTATTGTAATATTTTTCATTGAATTAGTGTATCTTTTTATATACAAAAATTATGAGAAATTAATACCTACAAATGTGTATATTCTTTAATATATGCCTCAATTAAATGTGTATATTACATTTAAAATTAGTTGTAATGCTTCATGGTTTACATTTAAAGTTGTCTTCAAGGAAAAACATGTGGATTTATGAGTAAGAATGAAATAATGTCTAATATAATTGTACAAAGGAATATTTTGTTGCCCCTACTGATGCAAAGGTGGTGGTAACCCAAGACACAAATTGACACAACTTCTCTCAAATATGCCAATTAAGACATCAAATCTCAATTAACTCAACCTTGTAAAATAGCATCAAACTCAACAAGGACCCTATAGAGGTTGTCAACATCCAAGAAATGATAAGTAAAACAACTTTGCACAATCCCCAAGGAAGCTTCATTGCATTCCTGAAAACTCACATATTCAGATATGTTTCCCTTGTAGTAGTTGGAAACTAGTTTTTTAGACTTTTGGCCAAACTTTTCCAAAACACATAGGAAAATAATCATGGATTCAAATACCCTTCTCAGAGATACACAACATATAGGAAAATCAGATACACCTTCTTAGGACCAAGCACCTCAAAATTGGACTTTCATAGTTTTAAGCCTCAAATTAGGCCATTTTTACTAAGAGACTACCTTGAGATCTCCACACCAGACCTTCTAACCCAAAAAAAATCTTGACTCAAGTTACTAAACCAATTATTTTCCAAGTATTCTGACCCCAAATGCTCAAACAAGCCTTCAATGCAAAAACCCTCCTTGTAGCCTAAATAACTAAGGTTTTAGGGTACCATTATTGAATCTTCACCTTCTCAACCATTCCTACCCAATCTAACTGCTCAAACATCATTCAATAGATCCACCCATTCTTAAGGAATAGTCACTTGACCATTAACAATAAAACTTATTCATTCCATAGGTCTGACCCACCAATTTCCAAGGGAAAAAACACACCTCCAACCCTTCCTTTCATTCTTCAAGCCAAGGGATCATCCTTCCATGCCTCATACTCCTAAAGTAACATTCCCTACACCCAAATACATCATCCCATTAAGTTACATTTGATGACAGTAGGTGGGATGATGGTTATGCCATTAGAATAACCCCAAACCCTTAAGGTTGTTCAGGACCTTGGTAGGAGCAATTTGATGAATTAAGGCACTAAAAGATTAAACAAAACCCTTCCAAGGCACAAAACACAAGTTAGAACATTTATCTACTATTTCTCAAGGGAATTCAATACATATAAGACCTGTCCGATTTGTACACAGGTAGGGAACTCAGAAAAATCAGTAAAACTATGAGAAAACAAAGTAATTTCTAGGCTTTATTCTTTTCCCTCCACTCCAACAACCACAACTCGAGCCTCTCCAGGATTTACATATAATTTATCATCCTCCTCTAACTGATCAATTCACCTAACCACCAAGAAACCAACTTTTCAAAACACAACCATTGCAATTACAAATTTGTTGCATTATGCAACTCACAAATTTGCAACTTTTATCACTTTTCCTACTAACAAAACTAATGACTCCATTTTTTCATTTAGATACAATCTTTCATGTTGCCTTTTAGGCTTACAAACTCACTTTTTGAATAAAATTTATTGCAAGGGTGCATTCTGACCATCAAACATGGAGATTTGTGACTAGGTGCCTAGGTGCTCCTGCACCACCTACCGTGTCAATCCTACCGAATTGGAAAGCTAGTGAGCTCACTGGCTTGCCAAATCCGTAGGGTTGACAAGGTAGGGGAAGTGTATGCCTCATATAAATTGATGGAACCTAGGTCATCTCTAACATAATTCAATTCCACCTAAGACTCCTTTGGAGAAACTTGCTAAAAACTTGAAAACAACACTGTCCAACCTCACTTTTTCATGTAAAAACACCCCAAATGCCACCTAGGGCATCACCAAAAATCGGTACATGCACCTTCTGATGTAGAGTGGATCAACCAAGATGTGATTTGACATAACTTCTCTCAAATATTCCCACTAAGACATCAACATTCACTTCACTCAACAAGGTACCTCAACTTCCCAACCATGGAATCCATTAGACCCAACATGATCAGAGGCTTGGGAACATCTTCAACATCCCTTACTTGACTGGCCAACACCAACCAATAAGACTTTGCAATTTAGGAACAACCAATTACTCTTCAAAAAAATATTAGGCCTTACCTTCCTTGTAGCCTTGTCAACTAGGATAGACAACAATAAAACTAGTTGGAGGTAAGAATTGGACAATTGACATAGGTTTCAGACCCCTTATCCAAGCCTCTTCAAACCCCCAAGACCTTGGGGTATGACATTCAACAAAACAACTACTATGGACCAATCTATAACACAATAAGGGGACCTAATGAGGTTGTTCCAAACAAGAACCAAGGTATCTAGGCACTCCCCAACCCCCCTAAGCCATGAACATGGTTCTTAAAAAATAAATACACACATTTCAACACCCTTGAATGACCCCTCTCAATAGATTCCACTCACAACTCATCAAACTCAGACTTTCTTACACAAAATTAGGCTTGTCACATGAGGATGCCAAGCCTAAGGTAAGCAAGAAATCACTACAAACTCCCTTTCACTCTCCAAAAACTCTTCAAACATAAATTACATGATGAAATCTACCATTCCACCAAGAATTAAGCCTTGATCAAAAGGGAATGGTGAGTTCTGTGCATTTTTGTGATCAAACCCTGGTTTTTAAGGGTTTTTGACCAGTTCCAAAAGAATGATGATAACTCCCTCTATTCTTTATGGAATTGGAACAAACCACTACCAAAAGGAATCTACCTCACTCCTCTATCAAACCATGTCAGCCTTGTAGCCGTACAGACAAGCTGCAGGTCGTACTAAGCATGGGATCAACAAATTTACATTGAAAATCAAAAAAATAGAGAAGAGTCTGAATATTTCTTATTAAATCTTCTCCAAAAGTTCAAAAAAAACCTCCATTCGAGCCTCTCCAAGATTTACATAGTCCTTTACACCCTTCTCTAACTAATCCATGCCCTCAACTAACTAAAACCTAACTTTTAAAACAAGTAACTATTGCATTTCAAATTTGTTGCTTTAAGCAACTTACAAATTTGAAACTTTAGACTCCTCCAAACTAATGACTACAACTAATGACCTCTAAACCCACAAAAATGGCTTTTAAATAGCCTTATTACATCAATAAAACTCCATTCTTGCACACTCATATACAAATTCACAAATTTTCCTTCAAAGGCTACAAAGACAACTTCTAGTGGAAGATTGAAATTTTCACATTTTTGATCACTAGACCCAAAAATCATCCTAAAAAATACCTAATGGTCTTAATTGACCTTATTCAAGGAAAATCATGCTCAAAATACCCACAAAAATATATTAACCAACCTATTCACAATCAGATAATCAAATATTGAGGGTGAGGTGTAGGTGCTCCTGCACCACCTCCCTTGCTCAAGAAACAATGCAAACATGTTTATCTATCTCAACTAAGACTATCCATAGAGTTATAGCATCATACAGTGGGTGGAAGGCTTAAAAAACCATTTTAAATGCACTCAAACCCTTGAAACAGGGCTCATAGACTGACCTCCTACAACTGACTCCAACCAATTTTCAAACTCGTTATGGATGTTGGAGTAAAAAATTGCACTTTTTTACATTGGGCAGCATTAACCAGTCTACCAAACCACCATTGGGAAGCATTAACCAGCCTACCAAACCACCAATTCCTTCACTTTTAGGGCGTGATAAGCCCTCTAACATAACAAACCCCAAAACCCTCTTCATTCACAAGTTAGGCAAGGGTTTATTGAAAACCCATACTCCAAACCTTCCCACAACCAACCAAAGCCTGAAACACCTTCAAAAAGTCTGCACGTGCTTAAAATTTCAAGAGATTGTTGACCCCAAAGATTTCTTCAAACCCTAGCACTAAAGCACCATTTTCCACTCAAAAATGCACCATTTAACATCTACGACATCACCTAAAAACCCTCTATTCACCTCCCTTGTACACAAAACTTTGCACACATGTTTTATAACCCTAACTAAGCCTTTCCATTGAGTTATAGAAGCATATAGTGGGTGGAAGGCTTAATATTACATTTTAATGCACTCAAAACCCTTAAAATAGGGTATACAGACCAACCCTCAATAATTGGCTTCTAAAATTCACAAAATTACTTGATATCCAACCAAACCAAAACTAAAATATAGTTAATTCTACTTCCCACCTAGTTCCATCAAAAATAGAGCACAATTGCTTTGAGATATGTTCAACCGGCTTGATCCCTTAAGGGTCCAAAGTGCAAAAGGGCATCAATCTTTGATAGGGTATTACTCATAAACTGTGGTGCTTATGAAATCTATGTCTAAACCTATGAGGTCACATTGGGCCCCTCTACAATAACCTCTCTCAATTTTTTCTATCTCAGAGGCATTTTCCTGTGGTATCCAATTTTAACTTGATGGAAAAAGTGTGAAATGTAAGTAGTTGAAAGTTGCAAAGTGGTGCAACTTTCGTTCTGCAGCTCGTGTGACCAAATGGACTATTCCAATGCATCCAAATAGGTATTTTTATGCTATGCATGGTCCTCTTTCACACCCAAACACACGGAATCAATCCAAGCTATGTTCAACCGGATCGATCCCTTAAGGGTCCAAAGTGCAAAATGGCTGCAAAATTCAACATGCTATTACTCGGATATCATGATGCTTAGAAACTTATCTTTTGATCCTACAAGATCATGTTGTGACCCTCTACAATAAACTCTCTTGGTTTTTCCTATCTCGGAGGCATTTTCTTGTGGTGTCCAATTTTCACTTGATGGAGAAAGTGTCAAATGCAAGTAGTTAAAAGTTGCGAAGTGGTGCAACTTTCATTCTGTAGCTTGTGCAACCAAATGGAATGTTCCAATGCATCCAAATAGGTATTTTTACACTAGGAATGGTCCTATTTTTCACCCAAACATGCAGAGTTGCTCTGAGCTATGCTCAACCGGATCGATTCCTTAAGGGTCCAAAGTGCAAAATGGCTGCAAACTTCAATATGATATTACTCAGATACCGTGATGCTTAGAAACTTCTCGTCTGATCCTACAAGATTATGTTGGGAATTTCTACAATAACCTCTCTCATTTTTTTCTATCTCGGAGGCATTTTACTGTGCTAGCGAATTTTCACTTAAAGAAAAAGTTATCAAATGCAAGTAGTTTAAAGTTGCAAAGTGGTGCAACTTTTTTTTTGTAGCTCATGTGACCAAATGAACTATTCCAACAAGTTTGAATAGGTATTTTTATGCTAGGTATGGTCCTCTTTCGCACCCAAATACGCGAAATCGCTATGAGCTACGTTCAACCGGATCAATCCCTTAAGGGTCCAAAGTGCAAAATGGCTGCAGGCTTCAACATGCTATTACTCGGATACCGTGATGCTTAGAAACTTCTCGTCTGATCCTACGAGATCAAGTTTGGCCCCTCTACAATAACCTCTCTTGTTGTTTTCTATCTCAAAGGCATTTTCCTGTGGTGGTGAATTTTCACTCGGGGAAAAAGTTGTCAAATGCAAGTAGTTAAAAGTTGCAAAGTGGTGCAACTTTTGTTCTACAGCTCATGTGTCCAAATGGATTGTTCCAACACATCTAGGTGGGTACATTTACACTAGGTATGGTCGTATTTTACACCCAAACACATGAAATTGCTCTAATCTTCTGAGCTATGTTCAACTAGATCGATCCCTTAAGGGTCCAAAGTGCAAAATGGTTGTGAACTTTAGCATACTCGTATTCGAACACCATGACGCTTAGAAAATGTTTGTCTAATCCTATGGGATCATGTTGGGCCCCTCTACAATAACCTATCTCGGTTTTTTCTATCTCAGAGGGTTTTTCCCGTGGTGGTGATTTCTCGCTTGGGGAAAAAGTTGTCAAAATGCAAGTAGTTAAGTGTGTAAAAATGACTTTTTAGCCATTCCACCCATTGTATCCTATTGTAAGTTAGTTGAATGGAATAATCAGGGGTAGGGAACATATGTGCATGGTTTTTGGAGTAGGGGAGGTGAGTTTAGTGGTTTGGTGTGATGCCCTATTTGGTAATTTGATGAGTTTTGGTGAAATTTAGTTGTTTAAGAGTGGAAATGGTTGAAATCCTTTGGGGCAACAATTTGTGGACTTTTAAGCATGTGCATGTTCTTTTAAGAATTTTTGATGCATTGGAAAGGTGTTATGAGTTGTGGGAATATGACTTTTAATAAACCCACCTATTTTATGCTTTTAGCCAATAGTAACAAGGCAGTGAACTATTTGATAAAATGCTTTGGTAAACATGTATGAAAAATGTGGTAGCATAGACAAGGGAGTGAATTGTTTGAAAAAACTGCCTCAAATAAATGTGGTCTCATGGTGATGGAATGTCATGACAATCCATAGCTATGAGGATTTGTGATTGTAGGATTGTGATTAATGATTGGAATTGTGTTTAGTGAGATTGTAGGACCTCCCCTACTACATCAATGTTTTAGGGTTTTATCCATAGCAGCAAGGCAATTAACTGTTTGATATAATGCTTTAATAGACATGTATGAAAAATGTGGTAGCATAGAAAAGGCAGTGAACTCTTTGAAAAATGCCTGAAAAAAATGAGGTCTCATGGTGATGGAATTCCATGACAATAAAAAGCAATTTGAATGTCATGGCATTCTATCACCATGAGACCACATTTATTTGATGCATCTTTTGAACTATTTCACTTCCTTGTCTATGGCTTGTCATGGAATTCCATCACCACATTTATTTGATGCATTTTTTCAAATAGTTCACTTCTTTGTCTATTCTATTGCTTACTATTATGATTTTGATATATTTTTTCGAAGCATCCATAGCTTGTTCGAAATCACTTGTTTTAGGCTTTTAGCCATACCAACAAGGCAGTGAAATGTTTGACAAGATACTTAGGTAGACATGTATGGAAAATGTGGTAACATAGACAAGGCAAAGAAATATTTGAAAAAATACCTCAAAGAAATTTGGTCTCATAGAATGCCATGATAAGAAAATGCAATTGGCAGCTACTCCTAGTTATTAGTTATGCAATGTGAATAAATTTCATAATTTCTTAGTTTTACTTTGTACAAACTATATTTTAATTTAAATTTTGTCATCTATCAGCTTCTAGTTATTAGTTATGCAAAATGAATTAATGCTTTGACTTTGAAGGATGTGCAATGCAATGTAATCAACGATATAAATATAAACTACAAAAGTCCATATTTTACAATTCATTAGTTAAAATATTTATTTTATTTTCTTTCTATATCTCTATATGCTATGGAAATACCTTTCAATTTTTTTAAAAAAAAAGTTGTTATCTCTTCTACAATTTTTCCTAGATTTTTCACAAACTATTATACTTTTGGTTTGTCAAATTTTTCCACAAAATATTTTTGCTACTATGCATTGGAAGCATGAAGCATACCATGAATACACACAATATAGGTGAATTATACATCTGAATAAGTTAAGCATACATGTGAATAAATGAGGCACAAGTAATTGAAGCATTCGAAAGGATACAAACCACCACGAATGGAGCTTACTTACAAAATACGCGTTAGATGGGGCTTATTGAGTATTCAAGAGTAATTATTTAAGAATTAGATGTAAACAAAACTCATGCCTACAACATTCAAGAATACAATTTACAGGATACACATGATAACATCATTCAAGAATGGCCGCAGCAAAATAAGATTTTCTTTAATCAAAAAGATGAAAGGCTATACAATGATATATATTGATAAAATTATATACAATATATCCAAAAAAACCATACAGGCTTAGTTAAAAGGAGCCATATGGACATAAAATTTGACGTATATATTGATAGTACAAAACATATGTTCCAAAATGCCACATAGGAATACAACAAACAACACTAATACATAGTCATTTCCCTCTAGGGGAAGGAAATAGATCTTGTGTTGCCTTCGAAATTTGGTTGGATGGAGTGATTGTTGCTTCTCTTTTCTTTCCAACATTCTCACTAGTCCTCCTCTCTTCACTCTGGACCTTCAATTGATAACACAAAAAGTAAAGATGTTAAAACATAGAAATTGAATCGTGGAATGGAATATAACAGAATATATAATCACTTACTGCATACATATAGTCATCATGCACATTTACAACATCACCACATCCACAATCTAGAGTGACAACCACCTATAGAAACCATCAAGATATAAATTAAACTACATGAAAGTATCGTGAAAATTTTCTATAATAGACCATTAAAGAGCAAATATAATGTCAAATCGACTAATCTATTCCATACCTCTCTCAATGGATCAACACTGGCTATTGTTGCAGCAACTCCATGGTCCATCATGCCACCAACATCACCAGGGCTTTCTCTTGTCAACAACTACAAATGAAACAATATCTCAGGTATCATGTTGATATAAAGACCAAAAGGGGATAATGGAACATAAGGTGAAATAAGAGAGGGTAATGGGATGGGAATAGAAGGGTGATGTAGAGAGGGGGCTTAAACTCGTTCAAAGTGACAACTTGCATTCAAGAGGCATCTAAAAAGATTAAAATGGCCTATTAGAGTAATCTAAACAATCCTCAAAGCTCGACAACAATCAAGAGTCTAATTTATCACTTTCACCCATGTAACCTAGCAGTAGCGTAAACTTAGTTTTTGGCCTTTAACTAACATGCTTTACAAAACATTTGATAATTAAAAGGTGGATTCAGATACCTATTTCATAGTTATACAACATATCTCTTAACTAGATACAAGTCTTTTGGACCAATCCCTTGAAATTAGACCCTCAATGTTGTCCTAGGCCATGAATTAGGCCAAATTTACAAAGCAACATACCTTTAAACTTAACATAGACCCTTGAAACCTTGGGTCACTATTTCCTATGCCCTCAAACCTCTAAAACCACAATCAAAACCTAGGGTTGACACCTCCAACATAGAAAACTCCAAAACCCTCAATTTCATGCTAAGTCAAGAGGGTTTACTCAAAGTCCCACTTGTACAACCTCCCAGACCATGCCACTGACTCAAACATGTATATTCTAACTCCAATATGCTCAAAATTTGGAAAAAAATCCACACTCTCATTTATTTCCATAAACCCTAGAACCAAGGCTCCATCTTCATGTGTTTTTCTTCACAAAACTCATCAAGACAGAAGGTTTATCTCCTTAGTTCCTTCTCCACAACTCTAATCATGAAACCTACAACCTAATCAAACTCCCTAGGGCCCATTACACTAGTTAAAATAGGTACAGTCAGTGTAAGGGCCATTAAATCATGATTTTGGTTACAAAACTATCAAACAGTGTGTCCTCGACCTGTCATAGGAAAATAAGGATATTAACCACAAATCACAATGGATATCCCTTAAACCTGTTCCAAAATATTGTTAACACCTACCACCATAAATTAAAATGATTTACATGGCACAATCAAACTGTACGAGCTCGTATAGGCCTACAAATGACAAGAAAACTCGGAAATTTATTGAAAAACAGAGATATTCTTATTGCCAATGCTTCAAACTTCAAACCAACATTACAACATGAGTTTTCATGATTTTTTAAAGGCTTCTCCTCATCAAAAAAATGTCCAATTTCCTTACAACTACTTTTTAAACCTCTTATGACCATTGCATTACAAATTTGTTGCATTTATGCAACTCACAAATTTGGCACTTTCAAGTTTTGACTCTTTATTGTTTCTTAGACCCTCTTAAACACCTAAACAATTAAAAATAGTCTAATGAGACCTTATTCAACTAAGAAATCATGAATTACTCAAGAAAAAATCATCCTATCTACCTTGACACCCCTTGTCAACTTTGACAATTCCTTCAACATGATTTGCAAACCTTACAAGATGAATACAAAAACCCCTCAAAGTTGATCAATTATAATAGAATGGTCACATTGGACCTTATTAAGACTCAAGAAATCAACTCAAACATCCTAACACACCTTTACTATTAGACACTTAATAAAGAAACATAGAAAAGAGTGGTGGCCTTGCACCAAAGGGATTAATGGAACATAGGATGGACTAGTATAGATTGATGGGATGGGCTACGATGGGATAAAAAAATATAGGGTGGAAAATTAGAGGCTAATGGGATGTGATTATTAGGGAATAATGCAACATAGGGTGAATTAGGAGGTTTTTAGGGTTTGACTATAGCACATGAAGTGCGAACTTGACCTGTGTGTAGCAATAATAGAGAAGAGTTATCTAGGATGAAACATGGATAAAAATGGTATAACATAGGATGATATAAAGGAACATAGGGTGGAACATATGGGATCATGGAACATCTAGGGTGAAATAATAATGGGTACAATAAGATGGGAGTAGAAGGATATGATGACACATAGCATGGACTAGAAGATATTAGTGGGATGGGCTAGGAGGGGATCATGGAAAATAGGGTGAACTATTAAATGTTAATGGTATGGGATTAGGAAGGAATAAAGGAATAAAAAGTGAATTAGGAGAATATAATGTGACATGATCAAGGAATACAAATGCAATGTTTGTGTTTCTCATCAATTTTTTACATTTGTATATATGCAAAATTATGAAAACTAGCTAACATAGATTTACAACACCATTAATGAATAAAGGCTACCTGAGTGTACGTTGTTTGAGGATATGAATCACGAGGTGTGAAGGAAGATGTTGCACCATGAACCTATTTGAAATTCAAAGCATGTTATGAGACAAACATTCAAATATAACATTCAACTATTCAAATGCAATAATAATATCTTTAATACTAGTTGTATACCTATGGACTCATCGTCGAGAATGTATAAGGGTTTGTAGGAATAGAGCATGCCTCATGAACAGTGTGACCCTAAAATTTCATCATATCAAAATTCAACTAATTTAGTTATTCTTAAATTTCAAAATATAATTTAATAAACAACATTAACATAACTTGCTAAATTTTACCTAAGTGTCAATGTTGAATGTATCATTCATAATATCATCTATGAAATTCATTTCCTCTACAACTGATGTAGGTTGTGTAGATGTATCACGAGCACTCTGATAATCGTACATACAAAAATCACCACAAGCACCACAATGGTGGGGTGGAGCTCGAGGCCTACATGTCTCCTCCACACTAGGCTCTAGTAGAGGACTCACACACTATAAAATGGTCTGGGTAAGTGAGCCAATCGACTTCAACATGTCTACCTCTACACTATCCTTAAAAATGGAAGGAAAAGGCACATGCTCCACCATGGGTCTGGCCAAGGCTCTTGATGCCAACTATGGATTATGTCGTGCAACAGGTCTATCATGTGTGGAGCCCCCACCTCTACCCAGAAAGTCTAAGATGTCAAAATAGTTTGGCATTTTATTGAGGACAAACTAGCAATAGAGTTTCCTCAAAAAGTATTGTGGCACCTCATGGTTATTGCATGGAGGTTGGTCAAATACCATCGACCACCACTCCCAAAAAAAAAATTAATTAACTCTTGATGACACCAATGGATGGGGAACCTCCTGCATGCATGAGACAAAGATTCATTGGTTATCAGGTCTATAAATAGGGCACACAAGTAAGCTTTGATATTTTTTTCTTTTCTAACATCTGCATATGACAAACCACTATCTCATCTCATTCCTCTTATTTGAAAAAAATATCATTTTCTCACTCATTTCTCCTACATGAGTTACAATTGACTTCAATTATTCAACAATCCCTCTCCTATAAGGGTGGGTTTTGGCATGCTCGATTAATCTTCCAATTAATTGTTGAATGTCTCTTTTACTATTTTCAAATTTGATTTTGAATATTTTCTTATGTTCCTTGAGAATGCCTATGAATTGATGGAGGGATTTCAGGTTGTTCTTGTATAGGATACTCTTCATGAGGGGGTGATTGTGAATTCTCAATGTTTCAACGTGGAGGTTCATTCCCTGAGAATTAGAAAAAAGTTTTATTATAAAAACCTATTTAAATTTACATTCTAACTCAAATTCGAAATAAATAGAATAAAAATACATACCTCTTTGCAATCTTCAACCTCTCCAACGTGTTAGCGGCATCCTCGTGGAAAATGAAAAGCTAAGGATGCAAATAATGGAGGAGGTTTGGCTAGCACAAATTGCAAACTTGAAATCCTCTTCCTCAAGCTGCGGGTTGAAGAAGAATGAGGGTTTGAAACCTAATTTGTGACTTTTATGTCTACTTTTACATTTGGCGCACGCCAAATTTGGTGTGCACCAAATGGCCTATTTCGAGTTTTTTTTTAACCTTTTTTCAATTTGGCACCTAAATTGTGTCACAGATTGGTGCACTTACCCACACTTACATAGAAAATTTCATATTCAAACCTCTCATTTAGCAGAGCCATTGATCAGTTCATTACTTGTACACACGGTTTGTTTAGTTTCCTTGTAGATCAACTGTGATTCTTGCCAGTTATAAATACTCCCATCCAATTCATGTTGGGAATTTATGCCTCAACATTTTTGGTCTTTCCCTTGAAGAGTTGGCATTTTCCCTCATGTTTTGGCCTTTACCGTGGTCGTCTGGCTTGGTCTTGGTGGTTTTTGTTTGGCGGTTATAGCCTTACCATGCACGGTCAGTTCACTCACTGTGGTGGCGTGGTAAGGCCGCCTGTAGCCTGTGTTGGTGGTTACCGCCTTACCGTGTGCAGTGAGTTCTCTCACCATGGTGGCGTGGTAAGGCTGCCAGTGGCCTGGCTCGGCAGTTATCACCTTACTGCTGGCTATGGTCCCTCTCACCGCGGTGTCCGTGGTGAGACCACCAGCGGTTGGCCTAGAAGTTACCGCCACACTACAGGGAGGCTTGGGAAGGTTAGCGGTAGCACGGTGGAGATGAAGGTCAGTGTAGGTCGATACCACCATACCACGGGGTGGGCAGTTGATCTCGGCGCTAGCACGGTGTAGTCAGAGTTTGGGCTCGGTGATGACTTGGGTGAGCTCGGTTGAGCTCACTGCCATACTGTGAGGCGAGATGGACAGGGAAGCGATAGTGAGGTAGATGGCTAGGTGAGCTCGAGCAAGCTCACCGCCATACCATGAGGTGACTTAGATAAGGGTGCAGTAGTGTGGTGGAGTCAGGGTGCGAGCTCGAATGGCTTATCGTCATACCACGAGGTGAGTCGGCTAGGGTAGTAGTAGCGAGGTAGATGGTTGGCTGAGCTCGGGTGAGCTCACTGCTATACTGCAGCTGGGTTGAATGGGCTTGGAAGTTGCATGGTAAGAGCTTCGATGAGCTCGAAACTCGACTGACCTAGTTGTACCGGTTTGATCGACTGTCAAAAGCTATGAATGATTTGTTTAGAATCACATGGAAAATTATTTGAGATCCCATTGGCCGAAGCTTTATTTTCTGATGTGCGACTGAGTTGCATTATTATAGAAAGTTTGATGGACATGTATGAGACCGGATTTAATGTTGTGCGGCTCGATGCTTGCGGATTAAGCAGTGCACGTTATCAAAAATGGAAAGCTTGTAGGTGGATAATTTATTATCCTGATGACTGTTGTTGGTAGGGATCTGCTGAACAAGTTGGCACATAGTATATGTATTATGGTGTGCAGATCAATACTGATGATGAGTGATAATAGAGAAAGGCTGAGAGTGTTTGATCAGTTCAACTATGAATGCTTAGACTCTCATATCTAGTAAGATGTGAACCTGTGAGGCCAAGACGCTGGGCTAGGCGTGAGGCTAGCTATGACAGTCATTTGTAAGGAGCTAAAGGGAATCTACATAGTATGTCATAAGGACATTGTAACTATGTGATGATTCTAATTTGTGTTGCCAGTATTCTTTCTCCAGATGAACAAGATGTAATCTCCTAAAGAGCATAGCTCTGGTTTTGTATTGTAACCATTTTAGTTACTGAATAATACATGTGAGCTGAGTATTTTGGAGGGTGGGGTTTTTTACCTGAAAAGGTTTTCCCCACATAAATTTGTGTGTTCATAGTTTTGTCTTTCATGGTTGTTTGATCCATGTTCTTGAATCTATTCTTGTGTTGAATCTGTTATTTCTTTGCATTTACTTCTCTCAGAGGATCAATGGGGGATCAACTGTACCTTCTTCTACTTTATGGCATAGTTGTTTGTGTCTTTGTTGTGATTTGGAATTGAAATCACTAAGGCACTATTGTCTTAGATGCTGATCTATGATGTCAGACCGAATCTGTATCCCCAAAAAGTGGTATCAGAGCTAGTTGAAGGAGGTCGAGGCTTGATGATACTAACAAGTGGTGTCAAAGCCTTCTCCTAGTTATTAAAGGTTCGGGTATTTCTCCTATGATGATTTCTTAGCATGGAAAGCTTGAGGAAATCTGGAGAAATCGGTTGGTGATTGATCCTTCGATCAGTGGAAGTTGCTTCTTTGATTCAACACACAATTTTGAAAGACACTGGAGATGACTGGAGTTGATCATATTGTTGCAATATGGTCTGAGGCTCCTGTCTTGCAGCAAATTTTCCTGATGCAAAGGGAGTGAGATGTTCTTGTGGTTTTGTTGCAGCAAAGCGTGGTTTCATGTTGGATTTCTATGTGAGAGGCTCCCTGGCGATACGGATTTTTTTGTGTTACTGTTCAGCCATGAAGTTTTTGTGCTTGTGTTGCGTGTTCTGACTGAGCACTGAAGGCTATTTCTCTGCTGCTCTAATTGCATGGAGGCTATGAAGTTGATCTTGGTGGTCTACAACTTCTATATAGCCTGGCTCTCTCATATTCTTGTGCATGACTATGGTTTTTGGAACTAGTTTGAAATGGACCTGTTGTTCCATTCTTACCTGTGTCTTGCACTCGCATGGTTTAGATTCATGTCTTTGGCTCTGGAGGTTTTATGTAGATTTTCCTAAAATGTCTATCATGCATATTCATGTTTTTCATTGTTCTGGTTAACCATGATGGTTGTGTGTAGACTCCTAAGTCATCCAGATGAGCAGTGAATATGGAGATGCATGGGTGTTTTATAAACACTATGGTTTTGCAGGTTTTACATGGTCAAGGAAAACTTGTGGGGTGTGGAGCTATTGTTCAGCTATTTTCTAGACCCTGGCTTCTAGGGTGTGACTAGATTATATAGTTGTAGTTTGACATGTATTTGAGGAGGTGTGATGTCTTATCTGCATGGGAGTGTTGGTATGAGTTTCTCTTTTAGCATTCTTGTGGTGTGCTTGTTGGTTTCCTAAACTATGGTGCTTGAGTTGTGGACGTGACTGGAAAATCGAATTTGTTGCTGATCTAGTGTTTGAGTCATGTTTGTCTACTTTGGTTGTTCTCTTTGATGATCTCATTTTTGAAATTTCTAGTGCGATGATAGATTTGTAGGTTTCATTTGCTTGCATCCATGATTTGTGCATTGTTGTGGGCTATCCTTACCTACATGTTTGATGTGAGACAACTCGAAAGTGGACTCTCTATATCCATGAGGTTGTAACTATGTGGTGCAAATTTGTTAGCTAACCTTGTCTCTAGTCACTTGTGCATTGGCATGGTTGTTTTGAGATGAGAGGAGGAATGGCGTTTGAGTACCTAAATAGTCAGTGATGGGGACCTAAAGCATGTGAATCACGATGTCATGGAGAGTTGGATACACTGGCTCGTGTAAGCTTTTGATAGTGATGGTGTGGTCTGCGTGATCTGGTGATCTTGGTGTTGTTTGACATTGTTGTCCAATGGACATGTTATCATTTGTACCTGGAGGACTCTTGGATCAACAGATGTTTGGTCATGATGCTTGGAAAGCTCGGTGTCACAGTTTAGTGGGAGCTTTAGAAGTGACTGTGGATTCATCATTTCATGATGAATGATCTTCTTCGGTGTTGTAGATGCTCCTGGTGGGACTCATAGATCCTGTTGCTGCAGAAGAGCTTTCTCGTATCTGCATGGTCACTATTTGAAGATGTGCAACATCTTGGAGCCATGGAGTTCTTTGGTAGTCTTTGGTTGAGATGCTGGTGGTGTTTGATAGGTGATGTTGGATTAGATTTTGCTTGCTCTATGTCATGCTATACTCTTTCTTGTGCGTTAGATTTTTGGCATGCTGCTTTGCTCTTGAGACCATGGCTTGTTCACTTGAAGCATGGTATCTCCTAATGGAGATGTGTAGATCATGGTGTCATGATAGGTTCATGTTCCTAGGTTGTTGAGCTTTGACAGTGGTCTGGGGTTTCTCTATGTTTTGAGTGCATTGGTCACATGCTGCTGAACTTTATGGTTGTTACAGTATTGCAGATTGGAGTCAACATGAGATGATAGGTTGTTTATACTCATGGATACATGGATAATAAGGTGAGGCTGGAATTCTTATGAGAATGTTAATGTTACAGCTAAAAGTCCGAGAAGCCTGCACCTTGGTTGAATGTGAGTTCAACACAGACCTTGAAGGAAAATGCTCTTGGGTAAGTCACGGTGACTTGTATATCTTGGAGGAGCATGTTCTCTTTTTCTCCTTGGTCTACTCGGTAGTGTTCCTATGAAAGGTATTTTCCCATTATACTTTTTAGGTGTGTTATGCTTTATCTTTCATTGGTATGAATCATGAGTTTCTATTTTAATATTCTTGAGGATTCATTATGGAAGATGGATAGCATTGTGTATATCCTTGTGCTTTTGAGGACTAACAGGAGATGGTGTATGGGTTAGTCTAATCTTCTTGATGCTTACATCCATGGTATTGTTTGGTGTTGTTAAGGCTTTCCCTTTGGGATAAGAAGAAGATCATACTTGTCACATCTGACATTTAGAAGGGTTTGTAGAAAGGCATGTTTTGATTTGTTGTTTCTCTCTAATCTAGTCTTGTTCTTCCTATTTGTTTCATATGAATTTAGATGTTTGAGGAGTCATGAGAGTCATTGTTTTTTGTGGTCATGTGTTTGTCACTCGGGTGATGACATGAGGGGTTTTCCTTCTTCAGTCAGATATGGAACCTTGGAAGAACAGTGGATGATTGATGAGAGAAAATTTTCTTGCAATAGGAGGTTGCAGGTTGTACAGATCAGAGTGGGTGTCCCTTGGAAGTACATGTTTATTTTCGTCTAGATGCAGGGGCTGGTGGACTTGGTATGCCTGGATCCTTTATGATGGTGCTTTGTTCGTACTCATCTGGATAGTGCCCTTGCAGTGGGAGTACCTAGACGTGTTTGGTCTATGACTGGTTGACACAAGGTGCTTGTTTGCTACTGAGATGGGTGGTTTTGTGATGGCATGAGTTTACTGATGGTCATACCTTTGAGGTATGGGTGGTTGGATGATTCAGCATGAGCTATTGGTGTTGGTTCTCAATTACGTGGGTTTGATCAGTTGGATGAGGGTAGTCAGTTTTATGGTTGTTGTTCTAGCTAGTTGGTTTCTTGTTCTGGAGAATGGTTTTCTATGTTCACATTGTGCTTCATTTGTTGCTGCTATTTTGGTGCCTTTTCTGCTTGAAGGATCAGATGTTTGCATTCTTGAGACTGGTGCTTTTTCACCTTGGTGTGTTCTTGTGTTTGGAGTTGTTGCCTGAGATGGTGGACATTTTTTATGTCATTACAGGGGTCTTGGTTGGAGCGTGGAAGCATGGTTTTGGTCCTCATTCGGGTGTTTGGAGGAATCTTGAAAGTCTTTGACAAGTTAGAGATTGTTGGGAAATTATGCCTCAACATTTTTGGTCTTTCCCTTGAAGACTTGGAATTTTCCCTCATGTTTTGGCCTTTACCATGGTGGTCTGGCTTGGTCTTGGCAATTTTTGTCTGGCGGTTACCGCCTTACCACGTGTGGTGAGTTCACTCACCTTGGTGGCACGATAAGGCCACCTACAACTTGCATTGGCACTTACCTCCTTACCTAACATGATGAGTTCTCTCATCGCAGTGAGAGAGTAAGGCCACCAACGACCTAGCTTGGCAGTTACCGCCTTACCGCTTGTTGTGGTCCCTCTCACCACGGTGTCTGCAGTGAGACTACCAACGGTTGGCCTGGCAATTACCGCCACACTGTAGGGAGGCTTGGGAAGGTCAGCGGTAGCACGGTGGAGATGAAGGTCAGCACAGTTCGTTACCGCTATACCGCGGGGTGGCTAGTTGAGCTCAGCGGTAGTGTGGTGTAGTCAGAGTTTGGGCTCGGTGATGACTTGGGTGAGCTCGATTGAGCTCACCACCATACTATGAGGCAAGATGGACAGGGCAGTAGTAGTGAGGTAGATGGTTGGGTGAGGTCGAATGAGCTCACCGCCATACTACGAGGCGACTCAGACAGGAGTGTAGTAGTGCGGTGGAGCCAGGGTGCAAGCTCGAATGGCTTAACACCATACCATGAGGCGAGTTGGTTGGGGCAGCGATAGCGAGGTAGATGGTTGGGTGAGATTGAGTGAGCTCACTGCTGTACTATGGCTAGATCGAATGGGCTTGACAGTTGTGCGGTAAGAGCTCAGATGAGCTTGGAACTTGGTTGACCAAGTTGCACTGGTTTGATTGACTGTCAGAAGTTGCGAACGATTTTTTTGGTAGCATGTCAAAATTTCTTTGAGTTCCCATTGGCCGAAGCTTTATTTTATGATGTGCGACTGAGCTGCATTATTAAAGACAGGTTGATGGACATGTCTGAGACTGGATTTAATGTTGTGCAGATCGATGCTTGCGGATTAAGCAGTGCACATTATCAAAAATGGAAAGCTTTCAGGTGGATAATTTATTATCTTGATGACTGTTGCTTGCAGGGATGGGCTGAACAAGTTGGCACATAGTATATGTATTTTGGTGTGCAGATCAATACCGATGATGAGCGATAATAGAGAGAGGATAAGATTGTTCAAGCGGTTCAACCGTGAACACTTAGACTCTCGGATCTAGTAAGATGTGAACCTGTGAGGCCAAGAGGCTAGGATAGCCATGAGGGTGGTTGTGATAGTCATTTGTGAGGAGTTGAAGGGAATCTACACAGTATGTCATAAGGACATTGTAACTATGTGATGATTCTGATTTTTGTTGCTAGTATTATTTCTCTAGATGAACAAGATGTAATCCCTTGAAGAGCATAGCTCTGGTTCTATATTGTAACCATTTTAGTTACTGAATAATACATGTGAGCTGAGTGTTTTGGAGGGTGGGATTTTTTACCCGAAAGGGTTTTCTCCACGTAAATTTTTGTGTTCATAGTTTTTTCTTTCATCATTGTTTGATTCATGTTCTTGAATCTATGCTTGTGTTGAATCTCTTATTTCTTTGCATTTACTTCTCTCAGAGGATCAATGGGGGATCAATTGTGCCTACTTCTGATTTATGGCATAGTTGTTTGTGTCTTTGTTGTGATTTGGAATTGAAATCACTAAGGCACTATTGTCTTAGATGTTGATCTATGATGTCAGACCAAATTCGTATCCCCAATAATTTAGTACAGTCCACCAATGTCCAAAGAATAATTCAACAATCCACAATGGTCAACCTTCATTCACTATCAGATCCATCAGCATGATAGACACTATCGGTGAAAGTTTGGAAAGTCCACAAGATTGTCCGGATCTTCCTGATGTCCCTTAAGAACATCAAGACCACAACATCACCAAGAGTCACACTGAACCGGTCTATTAGCTAGAACAACACTATCAACAAAAGACCAGAAAGTCCCATCAGGTTCATAAGTCACCTTAATGACATTTAGCTCATAACACCTTCATAAGCACCAGAGTGACATTCACAGATCATTCTAAAGACCAATTTCACCCTGGCCAAATTCATCAACTAGAGTCTCACTGACCACAACCCATCGGGCTAAGAACTTGCCTCAGAGGGAGTCTCCAAATCTCATTTGATAGTTCATGTTTTATTGATCAGAATTCTCTTTATTCATTGCATCGGGAAGACTTACCCTGATCATAATCCTTAGTCAAACATCTTACTTCAGAGCCACTTCAAGAAACCAACCTGATAAACCATGTCAGACTGACAAAGCACCGTCGGCCAAACTCACACCAATGAAGTACATCAGCATGACCAACACCATCAGACCAATCTTGAGAACTCGTCTCAACAGACCATGTCACACTGACCAAGCACCTTTCGCAAGACTCACACTAAGAAAATCGCATCATCCAAAGATCCACTGTCAGTAAGATGCATTTTGATGTCTCCTGTTAACCCGACCATTTGTTCATCAGCAAGACTTACACTAAACATACCCATCAGCCAGACTAACACAGTCGATCTAACACTTACAGGTCTACCCAAAGACCAATGTCATCCTAACAGAACTCTTTGGCCAGACCACAAGCACCGAAGTGACATTCACAAGTCATCCTGATGACCAATGTCACTTGGATCTGATCTTTGGCTAGAGTCATACCAAAACTCATCCAGGATAATTCTCATACATTCCTCAGATCAGAAAATGTCTCACCGATGTACCTCATTGACCAGATAACTACTATCAATATGAAAAAGAGAAGTCACGTTGACAATTCAAGTCACTCTGATAGTTATCTTCAAAAATACCAATCACATGTCACACCGATCTGAACAATTCAAGCCTTTAGGACTAAACAACTCATCGATAGGATATCTTAGGTGTCTCACCAATTTTCTCTTTGAGAAATTTCAGGTCAGTATGATTGAGGCACATATTTCCAACAATCTCCCACTTGATGAAGATCTGACTAGCCACTTCAAGGAAGCAAAAACAAACCATACAAAAGTACAAACAACATCAACTTCAAAAAGGCCAAAACCAAAACACAACTATGAGAAGACATTCTCTAGAAACAAGATAGAATATTAGCCAAAACAACAACCAGAAAACTAATGGCTCCCATCCAACTGATCAACCCATGCGACTGAAAATAGCACCCATGGCTCATGATATCCATCCAATCTCTCATACCTCTGAGGTATTCACATTAGCAGACTCATGCCAGCAACATAGCCAACACATCAACTGCCAGCTCCATGTACAAACTAATCAAGAAGACAAAGCACAACCAAAAACTCCCACTACATAGGTAGTTCCAAATCTGAAAGATCAAAGGCATAACAATTCTACCAATGACAACAAATAGAAAGTGTAACCATGTAATATTGAGGAAAAATCCACAATTATATGCACAACCTACAACCAACTACTACAAGAATCATTTCTCTCAATATTCTTCCAGAGCTCTTCCAAGTTCTTCACACCCAACATAGGAAAGAGATAAAGAACCTCCAAGCTACCACTCAAAAACTTGAGTGAAAAAAAAATATCTGACCAAATCTCAAACCAATGTAAAATGAAATCAAACTTCCAAGAATACAACCAAGACCAAACAGAGAAACCCTACACAACATATACCTATAGAACATCCTCCTACATACACCTCTAAAAGATAGTTGTGTCAAGTATGATCTCCTTCACACCCAAAGAAAAAGCCACAACAACACTCAACTATTCAATCACCAAGATCAAACATATCAAAAATGTAACATGTAATCAATCATGGATGTAAGCCTCACTAAGAAGAACAAACTACCTCATTTCCCATCTCAAGGAATCATCCCATAAAGCATCTCCTGCCAGTTCTCATCAAAAAATGATATTGCATAAAACATCAAGGAGATTAACCGTGCTATCTATCTTCCACTATGAATCCTCTAGAGCCATTAAAAGAAATTAAAGATCCATATCTTGAAAGAAAGCATAAAACACATCTGAAAGATACAATGAGCAAATACCTCTCAAAAATACTTCACTACCAAGAGAACCAAGAGTGGGAAATAAAAATGCTCCTCCAAGATATACAAGCCACCATGACTCATCCAAGAGCAATCTCCTCATTGGTCTCTATTGAACTCACGTCAAACCAAGGTGTAGGCCTCTAGGAATTTCTACTGAAATTAGCACCTTTCTCAAAATAATTACAGCCTCACCTTATTCTTCATGTATCCATGAACACCTATGACTGATCATCTCATGCTAAACTCCAATCTGCATTATTTCACTTAACATGAAGTTCTCAAGCATATGACCAATGTACTCAAAACATAGAGAAACTCTAGACCACTGCCAAAGCTCCAAAAATCTAAAACAAGAACTTATCATGACACCATCATCTGCATATCCCCATTAGGAGATACCATGCTCCAAGTGACTTCACTATGGTCTCAAGATCAATGCCTCATGCCAAAACTCTAATGTGAAATGAAGAGTATAACATGACATCAAGCAAACAAACTCCAAGCCAACATCACCTATCAAGCACCACCACAGTCACTACTAAATTTCCCACTGAACTCTGACATCTAAGCTTTCCAAGCATTATGACCAAGCATCTGTTGATCTAAAAAACCTCTAGGTACAATCGACAACATGTCCATCTGACAACAATGCCAAGTCGCACCAAGATCTCCAAACCACACAGACCTCACCATCATTGTCAAAAGCTTACACAAAAAATGCATATCAAGCTCCCCATGAAATCATGATACACATGTTATAGGTCCCCATAATTGACTATTCAAGTACTCAACACCATTCTTTCTCTCATCTAGAAGCAACCATTCCAATGCACAAGTGACCATAGACAAGGCCAACTAACAGATTTTCACCAACACTGAATCAACCTCATGGATATTGACAGTCCACTTCCAAGTTATCCCACTACAGCCAATGGGTAGCTAATCCACCATCCACATAACTCGAAGATCAATCACAATGAAAGTGAAAACCCATCACACTGGAAACAACAACACTAAGATATCAAAGAGAATAGCAACGTAGACAACTTAACTCAAACACTATATCAAAACCAAATTTGATTTTCCAATCATGTCCACAACTTGAGCACCATAGTGTAGGAAACCAACAAGAAAAACTTACATGTAGAATTGCAACTATCTCATCCAACAATGCTCCAAACAGCCAGGGTCTAGAAAATAGTTTTGCAAGTAGCTCCACAAAACTACAAGTTTTTCTTGACCATGCAAAACCTACAAAACCACCGTGTTTATAAAACAACCATGCACATCCATATCCACTTCACATCTAGATGACTCAAGAGTCTACACATTGTAGAAGTTGACAAATCCAACTTCATAGACCCCAAAGATCACTTGCATGCAAATAACCTATCATAGAAGAAGACATTGAAGACAAAAAGCAAGGGTGCTCTGAAAGCTCAGAATTGTATTAATCAAAGAGTGAATAAAATACAATGAGATCAATATTTAAGAAAGGAGATCATGCAAAACCTAAAAGAAACCCTAATAGGTAGACATTTAATAATTAATATAATTATTAAATGTCACATTATGCAAATTAAGTTAAATCTTAAGAGAGGAATAAAGGCAACTTAATTAACACAATTAAGTTAAAACCTTTACTCTAACACCCCCCCTTAAGATGAGCAAGAGTGCAGCTACAAACATGTGCAAGAAAGAAAAAGGTAACTACAATGCATGAAAGAAAACATGGGTCCTAGAAACTAGGCCTGATCAGGTACCCATTTACAAAAGAAATGCAAACTAAATGAAATGGGGTAAAGGAGAATACCCAGTGGGAACAAAACTCCTCCCCAAAATAGAATGCAAAAGAATGCAATGGACTAATGAAAGAAGGATAGGAGGTGGATTACATGATACCCCCCATAGATAGCTTCTATCATATAAGTACATGTACAATGGTCTCCATAGGAGAGATAGAAAGAGAGAAGAAGGCCCCCCCACAATGAAGAAACTCATGTCACAATGGTAGATGCCTGATGTAGAATCCAAAAGGAGATCTTGAAGTGGAAAATGATATTCCTCCCCTTGGGAAGAAACGAATCCAAAGGATGATGTTGAAGAAACCCTATGAAGAGTGAAGAACCAATCTATATCATGATGTGTTCCATGATAGGATGTTAAAGAATCTCTCTATTTGAACTAAAAAAAATGATGTCAAATCCAAAATGATGTGGAGAATCCTGAAATGCAACCTCTGAATGCACTGATAATGGTGGGTGTACAGTGATAAACTAACTGTCAAGGTAGAGGAGATGAATGTCCTCAAAATAATCCTCTAAATCTGCAATATAGGACTCAACAAACAAGAAGGATATGTCTACAAGATAAGAGTCCAAAGTAGCTATGTCTGGAAGGTGAATGATGCTCTGCTGCACTGAATCGGGAACAATAGGAGATGCTGATGAAGTCTCAATTTGAAGAGTGGGAACATGAATACAAGTCTCTGAACCATCGGCACATGCAAGACCTGTAAGATACTCAAGCTCCTCTAGAGTACAGTTATCATAGGGTATGAAATCTACATCTGTAAGAGGGATGAGACAATCTGTAGCAGGATTCTTTGGGAATGGAGAGATATTAGGGTCTCCAAAAATCTCCCAAAGATGTTGCCAAAGTGTGTGAGGACAACGAATGTCGGATAAAGCACACAAAGTGTCAAAATCAACACTACAACCAATAACCCCTACAATATGATCTCTAATAATAACCCATGTTGATAGACCCCTTGATGTGTCTGATGCAGGTATGAGATCATATAAATAAGGAAAAATATTGAGCCACTTACAATGTGTAAGTATGCCCTTTGCCCATGACTCATAATTATCCTTACCCAGAAATACAACTGAAGGGTGAGTAGAAAAACCCATTATACTCACTCAAATGAAAATAACTAAGAAATCTGACCTTGCTACATTTAGATCAAATTAATATAACCCATCCCACGCAAACAAAACCCATGTAGGTGCTAGAACGTCCAAGTAATTGAGCAAAGTGTAAAACCACAAAAAGTTGAATAAAATTTACCTGGTAAATTTTTTGATGAAATAGACTACAAATCTAGAAATAGCACTGCAACATCTTTCCAATGCCTATTCATTTGCGTAAAACAGAGTTCGGACGCAAAAGATACGCCCCCGAGAGTGAAAAATTAAAGTTTAGGCTTTGACTGGCAAAAACGACTGTAAAATGGAAAAATCAAAAGAAATAACCAGTACCACTGGAACGGCGCCGGAACCAGATTTTTGCCGATATCTCGTTTTTCATAAAATGGAGATCATATGCAAAAAATATGCCCGATTTTGTGCAAGCAGCTCCAAAAAGGTTAAAAAAAATCTTGCACAACCCTCAAGGGCTAAGATCTTCAACCCTTGGTCACATAGCCAACCAAGGGGCTAGCGGTGAGGTGCTGGGCACTCGGCCCCGGGTTCTCCATGCGACCACAGTGAGGGCTGGGGTGTAGGCAGCCACCAGAGCTGGGTGCTAGTGCCGCTCGAGCGACGCTCGGGTTGACCGCCAGTGTCTGGCCGGTGGCTGGCTAGTGGAGGGCTATGGAGCGGTGGCTAGGTGGAGCCGCCAATGGTCGGTGGTGGTGGGGAGGCCTCGTAAACTATGTTGCGGAGGCCGTATGGCCTCTAGAAATTTTTTTTTGCCTCTCCTATCAAATTTGTCCAAAATGGATGAATGAACAATCATTTTTGGGGTTTTGGGCCGTTGTGGACTCAATGGCGAGGTCCGTTTGGGCTCAAAATGCCCTGATCAAATAGGTGATTTCCTAGATCAAAAAAGAAAACCCCAAACCCTTGAAGCTCCAAAAACTTTAAAAGACGAATAGGAAGCAGCAAGTTTGGAGCTCTGATACCATGTAGAAGTTGAGAAATCCATCTTCATAGACCCCAAAGATCACCTGCATGCAAATAACCTGTCACAAAAGAAGACATTGGAGACAAAAAGCAAGGGTGCTCTGAAAGCTTAGAATTGTATTAATCAAAGAGTGAATAAAATACAATGAGATCAATCCTTAAGAAAGGAGATCATGCAAAACCTAAAAGAAACCCTAATAGGTAGACATTTAATAATTAATATAATTATTAAATGTCACATTATGCAAACTAAGTGAAATCTTAAGAGAGGAATAAAGGCAACTTAAATAACAAAATTAAGTTAAAACCTTTACTCTAACACACACAACCATCACAGTTAACCAAAACAATGAACTAACATGAATATGAATCACCATAGAATTTCTAGGAAAATCTATAAAAAACCTTCAGAACCAAAGAACATGAATCTAAGTCATGCAAGTACAAGGTATCCTTAAAAGGAAAAAGTAGTACAAGAAATCTAGGCCCATTCCATACCAATTCCAAAACCGCAAGCATGCACATGCATTCGAGAGAGCCAGGCTATTCAAAAAATTTCAAACCACCCATAGATCAACTTCATAGCCTTCATGCAATCAGGGTAATAGAGAAAAATTCCTTCACTACTAAGCCAAAACACCCAACATAGCACAATACTCCATGGATGAATAACAACCCAAGAATTTCCATACCATCAGGGAGCCTCTCACATAGACACCCAATATGAACCATGCTCTGCTACAACACAACCATAAGCATATACTCACACCCCTTGCATCTGGATCATTTGCTACCAAATAGGAGCCTCAGACCATATCATCACAATATGATCAAATCCAATTTCTCCATCTTCAATGTCTTTCACACTGCATGTTGTCTCAAAAGAGCAAGGAATTTTACTCACCAAAGGATCAATCATCAACCGATTCCTCCATATTTCTTCAAGCCTATCAAACTAAGAAATCTTCATAGGAGAAATAACTAGAACCAACAACTAGAAGAAGGTTCTAATACCACTTGTAAGGAAAATGAGACATCTCAGATCGAAACATCTAAGAACAATAGTGCCTTCGGTGATTTTAATTCCTTCAAATTTCCTCAAAGACACGACTACTATGCCATAAAGTGGAAACTTACATAGTTGATTTCCCACATTGACCCTTCTGAGAAAAGAACGTGTAGACTTAACTAGATTCAATACTATGCATAGATTCAAATTACATAATCAAACAACATGGAAGACAAATAAATGAACACACAAATTTACATGGGAAAAATTGTTTTGAGTAAAAAACCCCACATTCCAAAACACTCTGCTCAATTGTATTAATCGGAAACAACAACAGTTATAATAAAATCTCAGAGCTATACTCTTCTGGAGTTTACATATTGTCCATCTAGAGAATATAGGAAATAAAATTGTTCAAAATCCTTCCACTGTTACAATGTCCTCACACAACATACAATGATGATTCATTTCATCTCACTAGTCCATTCACTCATCTAGCCTTTTAGCCAGCATAGCTTCATGGCCTCTCAGGTTCACACTCTTCACTTACAAAATTCTCACTATTACAATGCTATGTACAACATACAGCTTGAACACTCACATAAAATTCCATATCGAACCTCTTATTTATCCAAGCCATTGATTAGTTCACTTCTATACACATGGTTTTCTTAGTTTCCCTGCAGATCAACTATCATTCTTGCTAGTTATGACCAGTTGGATCCAATTTAGCATAGTCCCCCAATGTCCAAAGAACAACTCAGTAGTCTGATGGGGCTTTTAAATTTTGAAGGAAGGAGGCTAGGTTTTTAGGGTTTAAAGTTACCTAGGGTGATGTGAATTATCAAATTTTGAAACCCTCTTGTTATGTTTCAAGGGTGACTTGCTACTGAAGGTAACCGGTCACTTAAGTGATTCGGTTGAGATTTTTTCTCCATGCTCTTACCAGCCCCTTTCACCTAGCCTGTCAGTATTTTTCCGTCACTAGGGCTTAAAATTTTATACCGCTGAGGGTTATACCGACCGGTCCCACCTAAATACTCTAATGTTCGTGCATGTTGTTTGGTGAACCATCTGATCACGGGTTTTGATCTGGACCATTTCTCACAAACCTTGCAGGTTTTCCTATTGATTTCATTAAGAGGTGCGAGGTCTGCAAGATGCCGCCATCTAACATGTACGGAGGGGCAGGGTTTCTTTCCTGAGGTGCTAGCGATGACAAGTGGTTGTCTTTTCACCAGCAGAGGGTTTTAATTATGGGATTAATAATAGTTGTCCCTTGCAGACCTCACAAGAGCATAGTAAATGTCTTAAAAGTATCGCGAGGTCTGCGAAGGGGCAACATGTGGCCTAGTTCTTGGAGCGATAGGGCCAAATGGGACCCACTATTTTTATGGGTTTTAATTGGCTGCGGTTTTTCAAGGCGCAAAGGTGTATTTTCAGCGATCGGTTGACTCAATCTAAGTCATTCAACTTGCCAAGTCCATTCAGCATCAACGGTACAGTTTCAAAGAAATTACAAATCATCTATGTGATGAGCTTTCACACTCTTAAGCTTATTTTATTAATGGCTCACATGTTTCAGAGGATTTTCTCTAGCATGCAAACGATGCCCTCCTGATAGAAGTAATTATGGTGGCTACGTCTGCCACTTATGGCTCAAATTCTTGTTTTGCATTCAAGCAATCAATATCCCTCACACCATTTCACTCTATAAATACTTGCTAAAGTGACCTAGTGTTATCATTATATTTTTGAGTTGTTTTGTTTGCAGGTGGTGGTCATTCTCCTATATTCTATGAAGCTATGGATAGATCTATAGGGCACGGGAGTGCCCGAGTAGGAGCCAAGAGCTCGCTAATATTGAAGGAGCAACCTACTCCCAGAACACCTAAGGTCACTAATAAAAGAGCTGGAAAAAGGCCAGAGCGTTGTGCATCCCTGTGTTAGTTTAATCATATTTTGATGATAACAAGTCCGAGACTCACTCGGATTACTGCTATTACCTAGTGGCTTTGACTGAGCTCATGGGAGTGAACGAGGAGGCCCTTACAGTCATACCAATAAATGTAGTGGCATTGGGCCAAGTTTTTGGATGTGGAGCTGAGGTGGCTGGAGAAACGAAGGTGGTTCCTCTTTTGACTGAGGCAAGAACTCAGAGTGGTTGTTTGTATCGAGGCCCTGTGTCTACTTAGTGGTTGTTGGTGTTGGATCTGTTGGGCGGTGTTTTTACTAGTAATTCATCTTGTTGATGTGGGCGTGCGCATGCCTAGCACATTTTTTGTTTTTATCCAACTGATTACTGTGTAAACATTTTTTGATTCCTTGGATCATGCACCTTGTTATCCAATGATGAGGAATGTGAATTCAAATTTCATTCTAAATGAAATTCAATTTTGAAATTAACAATGTCTCCTAATGCTTTGTTGCTCTCCTGTCTTATAAAGGAGATTTCACGGCTTACTGTTAAGGAGTTTTTTTTGGATCCATAAGATTCTGAGTATGTACAGTTCGTTTTACTGTAGGATTTTGAAGGAATTATTTAGGAAATCATTCTGGGTTTGGAATCGTATGAAATAAGTATGCTATACTTTTTTAATTACTGATATTCGAAAGAAATCTAAAAGAATTAAGACAATTTGCTCTCCTATGTATGTGTCATGGATTATGAATGGATTTATCAAGGGTTTATTCATTTAGTTTCAATGGTGTATTTGAAAGTGTAACTTGTTCTCCTCCTTTAACTTAATGAGTTAATCAAATGATTGAAAACAAATTGCATGTTTATGGTCATATGCTCAAGATTTACTAAGGAGTATTGTTTTAATATACTGAAAGATCTCATAGTAGCAAAGCATTATGGTGATAAGTTCATAATATCTGAATTATGTTTTAGATGACTCCTACCCAATGAATGAGGCACTGGATAGTGTCGGTAAAATTCTTTCAGGTGTTGGACTATGGCTCTGAGCATGGTGATTCAATATTTGAACATTTTAACAAATATAAAATGTTATCTCTTTTGAGATATAAATCTTATGATAATTTTCAATCTCTTTGCTTTGGGACATCTGTTATTATTCTTAGGTTTTTTCACAACCAAGGTAATTTTTGTTTGATTGAGTGTGTTGGGACTGCATCTATAAGAAGAAGTTTTCTTATCAATCATAGAACAATATTATGAACACATGAAGTTTTACCCACCTTGGTTTTATAGAGCCAAAAGTGTAGGAGATGTTAGTCTTTGACTAGATCTCATTAGTTGTCCACTAGCCTTTGTAGCTATTTATAATAGAGTTTGGCTACCTCTTAGACAATAATAAATCCTATGTGGGAAAAAACACCAACACAGTCCACAACGGTCAACCTTTGTTCACTATCACATCCATCGGCATGACAAACACTATCGTTGAAAGTATAGAAAGTCCAAATGATTGTCTAGGTCTTCCCGATGTCCCTTAAGAACATCCAGACCACAACATCACCAAGAGTCACACCGAACAGGTCTATTGACAAAAACAACACTATCGGTAAAAGACCAAAAAGTCCCATCAAGTTCATAAGTCACCCCGATGACATTCAACATGGAACACCCTCATTGGAAAAAGTCACACTGATGAAGTTCATTGGAAAAAGCATAAGCATCAGAGTGAGATTCATAGGTCATTCTGAAGACCAATGTCACCTTGACCAAATTCATCAACCAAAGTCTCACCGACCATGACCCATTGGATTGAGAACTTTCCTTAGAGGGAGTCTCCAAGCTCATCTGATAGTTCATGTTTTACTGATGAGAATTCTCTTTGTTCATCGCATCAAGAAGACTTACCCCAATCATAATCCTTAGTTAGACATCTTACTTTAGACCCATTTCAACAAACCAACCTGATAGACCATGTCAAACTGACAAAGCACCATCGGCCAAACTCACACCAATGAGTACATGAGCATGACGAACACCATTGAACCAATCTTGAGAACTCATCCCTATGGACCATCTCACATTGACCAAGCACCTTCAGCTAGACTCACATTGAACAAATCACATCGGCCAGAGATCCACTGTCAGTAATATTCCTTCCAAATTCTTGTGTCAGCCCAACCATCTATTCATTGGTAAGACTTACACCAATAGACCCATCATCCAGACTAACACTATTAGTTTGACTTTTGCAGGTCTACTTGAAGAGCAATTTCATCTTGACACAGTTCACTTCAGGAGGAGTCTTCCTGACAGAACTCTTTAGCCAAACCACAAGCACCGGAGTGACATTCACAAGTCATCCTGATGACCAATCTCACCCCAATATGATCTTCAGCTAGATTCATACCAAAACTCATCCAGGCTACTTCACATACATTCCTCAGATCAACAAGAGTCTCATTGATGAACCTCATTGGCCAGATAACTACTATCAATATGAAATAGAGAACTCACACCAATAATTCAAGTCACTCTAATAGTTCTCTTCAGCAAGAGTGATCACATGTCACACCGATCTAAACACTTCAAGCCTTCAGGACTAAACAACTCATCAACAGGATATCTCAAGTGTCTCACTGATTTTCTCTTTCAGGAGGTTCAGGTCAGCAAGATTGAGGCACATATTTCCAACACAACACTCTTACAAAATATCCTTCTATGTCAACTTTAACATTAGTACATCTTGAACTAATAAAAACTAGTGGTCTTGGTTATAATCCTTTGAAAGGAATTAAATAGACAAAGAAATCTTCGCTTAACATAAATTTCATCATGCAAAACACTAGTGATTTGAATTTGATAGATTTTACACCCTCCCATAATGAAGAATACAAAATCTAAAAATCTAAAAAGTCTTGTGTAAGTATGACATCTTCTACTAAGAAAGAGATTTCTTTGTCACAAAATAAAGGAACATCTACTTTTTATCAAGAGGGTATCTTGTCAAGACTCCTCCAAGATCATTTGATATCTCCCTGTCCAAGAGCACAAAATAAATTTTACTACAAGAGTTAATTGTGTTCATATCATAGAGTTCATGGTCATTCTACTAATGAATGTAAAGCTATGAGTAATAAAATCCAACATATTAAGGTTGTGGTGCCCTTCCTTGTGTTGAGGCATGTAATTCTTGTAATTAATACTTATTTTCACTCTAGCATGTTTCTCGGCTCACCCTTTTCCTACACTAAGTGGGGGCAAGGGGCTAGGTAGCTTATTCCTCATATGTCACTTATCATTGTATCTTTTGGCTAGTTGATCACCTTTCATGTATATATAAGAGAAATCTTGGGATGTGGATGATGTGCCTTAAGTTGGCTCTCTTGTTATGTACTAAGTTATACATTTTGGAGGGCAACCCCTTCCATTTTCATGGCGTGGCTCCTTTTAGAAACATATAACTTCGCATAGGGATTTCCGAATAGGCTCTCATGTCTTCTTCTACTTTAAATAAATTGCTCATAGCAATGGTGTTAGCAACTGCTTTAAAGTCGAGGCATACATCGACACTCATGTTTCGTTATGTGATTTTTCTTTTCTTGTGATGCATCCTTTACTTGGTGGTGTCATTGGGCTTGATTTCCTCTAAGAGCATGATATTTCTTTGACTTATCCTCTCTTGGAGACATTAGGCATGATGTTCCCTAAGAAGAGACCTTACATGAACTAAGAAAAGTCCCTTTGAACGTACCTTACACTATTTTGCATTTATATTTTTGATTATATGGCCACCTTGCATAACACACTTTTCTTTCATGAGGAGCCATCTTTTTTGTTCATGAGTATCAAGCATACGAAGATTTTCCTACCTCTTGAAGCTCAAAGTTCATTGTTGTGTGGTTCCATATCAAAGTTATCAGGAGGTATATCTTTGGTATGGTTGGAGGGGAAGCCAATTCGAGGCATGAATTTCCCATAGCCACTCACATGTGTGTATGTGTCTCACCTTTTGGATTACTCACCCAATGGACAACCTAAAGTTTCATTGCCTCAGGGTGAGTTTTCATTTTGAAAAAACAAGTTAGATCTGATCCACATCGCATTGGTAAAATGGTCGAGGCTTGATTGACCTCTTTTTGTTTTTTTTCATTTTTATCTCTTATTCATTGGCATTGTATGTTTTTGTATCTTTTTTTACTACAAATTATACACCTTGTATGTGTCCTTTTGTTCTTATGTCTATTTGGTGTAGGATCCTAGACCATGGGGGCTTGACTACCTCCTTGATCTTTGTCATCCTAGGCCACCCACATTGGTACACTTGGACCCCTCTTGAATTTCTACCTTAGTTTGAGTTTGAAGTAAGTCATCCTATCACTAAATTGGTGGCTAAATATGGAAATTAAAAAAGTATCCATTTTCCTTACTAGATTTGGGACTGATCAATGAACCTAATTTCACCTTGATCTAGTGTTGTAATGTATTTTGTACATTCACATTAGATTTAGGGCCTTTTAAGCTAAATTAAGCTAACTTTTCCTTGATCTAATGTTGTAAAGTGTATTAATTTACACCTTCACATTATATTTAGAGCCCTTGGACCTCATGTTGCCTTAATCTAGTGTTGTAATGTGTTGTACACATTCATGTTAGATTTAGGCCCCTTTTAAGCTAAATAGACATAATTTTACCTTAATTTGATGTTGTAAAGTATATATTTATTTACACTTTCACATTTAATTTTGGGCCCTCTTGCCTTTATGACCTTCATATCATCATTAATAGTCCCCTAAGACCCTATATTATTTATCTCAAGGCATATTTCAACCAAAATCCTAACATAGACATCAAATATACTTAATTTATTAACTCCCTAATACTTTCTCTCTCCAAAAAGGTCTTGTGGGACCCATACGCTACCTTGTATATATGAGTCCCATCTCGGTGGGACCCATACACCAAGTGTGGGGTATGAGTCCCATTTGGCCCCTTTTTGGGGTTTTGAGTGGGAAAATCAAGGTTTTGAATTCAAATTTCATGTATGCTGGAATTTGGGATCTAATACATGGTACATTGGATGGATTTTCTATATAAAAAAGGTCTCAAATCATTATTTTACTAAGCCTTCATGATATCAAGTACTCAAGAGTTAATCATTTTGAAACTTCAGAAGAGCATCAAGAGAGTTATAAAGATCACTTTTAAGGCATTCAAGAGAAAAATTCTTCATCAATTGTTTGTAGCAATTCAATATTCATCATCATTTCAATATTATCAAGAATCAACCATGTTTTTGAGCTATTGTTGTCATGTTGCATTCAACATCCAAGATTAAGCATTGTTCTACACTCATTTCAAGATCTAGATCTACATCCTTCATGGCCACTTCATGTTAAATTGTAGATCTTTAAGACATCATTTACAAGACATCATTCATGGTATCATTATCCATGTTTCATGTTCCTTGTTTAATTTTTCATGTTCTTATTTCATTATCTCATCATTTGGTTTAATTACCTAAAAGGGTTTGGACCAAGGTAAAGCCCCATTTACTAACAAATCAAAAAAAAATTATCTCTACATGTGTGATTTTAGATATAGGTGTCTTGGAGGTTGAAGATCCATTGAAGATTAGGTTACAAGCTTGTAGAAAGTTGTTAGAGTTGTCCCCTCATTTACAAGTTTGTCATCTTCACTAAAAGTTTTTTACAGGTCCAAAATTATGGTTTCATATCTGGGAACAAAGTGTGGCTGAAAGAGAAGAGATTGGAGGGTAGATTTAGCTCTTAACTGTCTAAACAATTAAACTGGGACTGATATGACACCTTGGGCATATGAGTCCCAGTACAACCAATTTTTCATGGTTTCTAGAGATTTAGAATCAGCACTGTTAGATTCTAGTTTTGGTGCAGAAAACCTAGCCTAGGAGTAAATCACACAGACTAGCATATGAGTCCCTGTCAGCTTCAAAACTAAAATTTCCAGCTTTTCCAATCCTCATTCAATCCTCTACATATTTACAAGTGCACACTTATGATTTTATAGCCTTTTGTTATGCTTTATATGCATTTTGAGGTCATTCATTCAAATTTCATGCAACACTAGGTTTAAACATTAGGTCTTGCATTTCATGAGTCTTTCCAATCCCTAGGTTGGTGGTAAACCCCTCTTTAATCATTAAACATACCCTAGGAAATCTTATTACAAGATCTCTCTCCTAGTTTATCCTTGGATTGAGATATTTAGGGTTTCCTTGAGTGAAACTCGAAGGAAATAGGTCTAGCTACCTAAGCACCTAGTTTGTGTTCCACCTCTCAAAAGGTGGAACACTATTTCCATTGTTTTAGTATATATATAAAAATGATATTATATATGAAATTTTAACTTGATCTTATTCATTTTAATATCAAATGTATACATATTTATTTTCCAAGGAAATATATATATATATATATATATGAATATTTATATACACATATATAGCATTAAAAGCTATTTATCGATATATATGTATATATATGTGTATATGTACATATATATGTGTATAAACATAAAAATGTCCTGAATGATATTACACACTTGAATTTTATCACTAACATCGTTTCATCCTAAATTTTACTTTCTTTTTGTTTGTTTGATTAAATAAGCCTAGTTATTTAATTAAATGCATCATTTTCATCTATTAATATAGTTTATATAATTAGTTTAATTCACCCCCTTTCATCCTCACCTTTCATCCCATTGAATTTAATAAATCAAATTATTTAATTTTAACACCTTATGTCCTCTCATTTCATTAAATAATCTTAATTATTTAACTAAATGTCATTTGCATCCTCCTCTCATTAAATAAATCAATTATTTAATGGATATCATATTATTCCCCATCTTTCACAATTAAAATTTAGTTTTAATTACTAAATTGATAAATTTCCTCACCCATCCACTTGCATAGGGAATAGTCTGAAGGAATATTCTCCTATTTGGCTCCAAAAATGAAATATTCTTTTCAAACAAACTTTGTAATAAACTTTCAAAGTTGTTACAAATTGTTTTTGTTTGATTCATTCTCATCCATTGATGCTTTCCTTGATCCATGTTTCACCCTTCAATATTGACCATTGATTGATCAAATTGATCTGATCCCTTAATTCTTCATTTGCTCTCCTATAAATACTTCATCATTTGGAGAGAAATGGATCCACCTTTTAAGAGCAAGGTTATGTTGTTGAAATTCATACTCACTTTCATCTACATTTAGCAATTGTTTGAATTTTAGCTTGATCTTCATCCATATTAGCTCAAGCATCTATTAATGGCTTCCATTTTAGCTTAGTTTGTATCCATTTTAGCATAATTTTGTAGCCATGGTTTACAAATTTTAGCTTTTTTTCCATCTAGTGTAGCTTGCATCCATATCCGTCAAATATTTTAGCATTTAGCACTCATTTTCATCATGTTAAACAAGTCTTGCATCCATGTTTCGTTCATATTTCATTAGTTTCATTTATTTTCATCAATAAAATTGATTAGAACAACTCATATTATCCAAGGGATTGGGAAATGGTCATCATTCCACATCAATGCAACACCACTCCCCCAATGGGATAATGTTTGGAGTATTAGAATAGATTTTTTTTAAGCTTTCATGTTCATCTCATGGTTAGTATAAAGTTTTCTTAGTTTTTTAATGCTTTCAAACATCTCATTGGGATTGTGGCTTAGAGAGTTAGATATGTCTTAAATTCATTAGGATTTGTGGTATTTAACCTATACTATGACTATGATCACATTTTGGCACTAGAAGGAGTGCTTTACTAACTACACTTGATGAATTTCTCTTAACTTTTCATGAGTTGCAAGTTCTTGGGATAGAGAGATGCTTTTGAAAGCTACAACAACGCTATTTTTCACCAAAGTGACACATTTGCAAATGTGTCACAATATAGTGATGCATTTTATTTTTAGCTATAATGACACTATTGTTTTTTTACTTTTATAGTATATCTTAAAATGGTCATATCATGGTCATACGGAGGTCCTTTTCGAAGCTTTTTTTTTTAAGTGGGGTAGAATTTCATGCTTTATGCAATCGTGTAGCTGGTTTTCAATTTTTGTGGAGTTAAATTTTCCATATTTTCAACTAAATTCAAATGACATTGCAACTTGGTCTAGGTTGTAGGGTTTTAATGATTAATCATTTATCTAACCCTAACATATTCTTGTTTTCTTGATTTCATCTAACATTTGGAACATGGATTGCAAGTTTGAAGAGAAGCATGAAGAATTTAATTGAAGAAAAAGGAATTTAAAGCTCATTGTAATAGTGTTACTATTTTCAATCACTCAAGGGGAAATATCCCACATGTGCTATATTTTCTTTCACGTTTTAGGACCACTAAATTTCCATTGGGCTTAAAACTTACTTTCAAAGTAGCTTAAAATTGGACCCACACAACCTCATATTTCTATATTGGGTGAAAATGAATAAGTGTTTTATGTGCTTGCTTTTCTTTTATACACTTATAGTGCATATCCACTCCCCTTTCACTTCGTGCGATCTTGGGTGATGAGAAACACTCAAGTGTACTTTCTTGTATACACTTGTAGTATGTATCCACTCCCCTTGTGATTCGTGTGATCTTGGGTGAAGATAAATAATAAAGTGTGCATTCATGCTTTGAGTCACCCTTAAGAGAGGGCTTGCTATGTGATAAATCCTTCAATGGAGAACTCATAGTCAAGTTCTTGCAAGAACATTTACCGATGGGCTTCAAATAAAGGTTACGAAATCGTGAGAAAGTAGCATCAATCCTGGTTTGACAATGTGCTGCACCTAATCCCATGCCTTAAGTGGAACAAGAATAGTTAAAGGGAATTAAGTGGCCAGTGGATGGTAGTGTAATGGTGGGTGTTCTTGGTTTTTTTTCATTAAGAACCTTGTTTTAGTAGCCAACCAAATCTAGTTTTGAAGTGTTCTTTAAAGTGGTACGTTGGAACTTAGATTCAAAGGAGGGTGATCCCGGTTTACAATTCCATTGAGGAAGGAAAATTGCAAAAAATGTCCCCATGAAGAAATTTTTGAGGTTTGGGGGGTTCGAATGAACTTAGAGTCCACACGAACCCAAAGGGTGTTTGCTCGAACCCCCCTTCAACCGAACCCTCTTAAATGATGGGTCCCACATTTCGCATGTTGCCCAAATTAAAAACAAAAGAAAATTTTGAAAAAATGGGACCTCACTCGAATGCCCTTCGAGTGAACACCCCTTAGTTCAAAATTTCAATGGGGCTTTTCTCGAAGGGGGGTTTGAGCGAACCCCCCTTTTTCCCCCTTCTCCCCCTCTTACACCAAATTTCTACAAAAAAATTCCCTTCGAAGCTCGCGTTGAGGATGAAAATGGAGGATAATTCATAGACCCAACTAGATGATGGTAGTCCTCGGAATGAGCTATCTATCAAATATAATTTTAATATGTTTTGGTTTTATTATGTATTTTTTTAGTTTGATTAAACATGGGTTTTTCACTAAAAATCAAGCTCTTTATTCTACACATGTCGAAAAATAATAAATTATCAAAATAAAATTCTAAAAAATATGTTCAGGCTAGGTATTGATTTCTTTGATTCATTAAAAAATAATTGAATTTCGATACATACAAAAAATTTATGTTGTATACGGTCTGCCTATGTTTGAATTGTAATTGGTTTTACTTCAAAACTTGATTAAGGAAAAAATATTCAATAAAACACTATGAAACAAAATGAACTTGTTAGATATCATAGTTACGAATCTAAATTCAAAAAAAATAAAAAATTATCCTTCATAGAAAATAATTTATGTTGTATACAACGAGCATCACTCCTTAAAAATGGTGTTTATTGATAAAAAATAATTTTTGAAGGAGATGGAAAAATAAATGCAATCTAATTCAAAAAAATAAAATAAAAATATATTTAGAATCTATAGACAAAATTTCACAAATCACTAGTTTGCATCATCTTCAAATTCTTCATGGTTTAGCCACTATAGGTGCTCGAAAGTGAAGATTTAGTTAAAAAATTCAATTTAGTGTCCAGATTAGCCAAAAATTATAAACCAGTATTGTGGGATCACCCAAAACTTACTTACCAAGTCTAACTTGTGGGTCAAGGCATAAAGGATTAAAAAGAGTGGAATCTTTTGCTTTTGTTCCTCCAAAATGTTGCAAGTAAAATCATCCCTTCGGGGCATGAGGTAAGCCCTCCAAGATGATATGTACCCACTTTAGCTAGGAATGTTATATTACTTGTGATTCAGTTTGACACATTGCTTGGTTCCAAAACATCTTAAACATACATCAACATGATTCATCAAATTTCAAACCCTTTGGATTAAGTATGGATACCTTTTGAAAAATCCTAATATTGTTGCTTGTCCCTAAGGATTTTATCCTTAGAGGCTTCTAAATATTTGTACTTATATCTAAATCCACACTTTCCAAAGTTAACATAGGGAACTATGGCCTTAGCTTCATAATTTTCACATAATGGACTTTGTGAAATTAATGTTACTTAGACATGGACATCTTAGCTTGAACATTAATTTAAAATACTTTCTTGATGTGGTAATGAAACAATATCACTTAAGAAAATATTAAATCAAATGAACACCCCACATTGATGTATGTTTAAATATTGACTCCCCAAAACAAACAAAGTGGAGCAAGGTAAGTATTGCAAAACATTTGAGTCAAATTTCTATTTTACAAAAATTATTGAGTTCTTAAAGTTTTATCACTTTAGAGGTATAGGATGTTTCTCACCATCTTGGTCTTATAAAAACAGATATCCCTTTTAGGTTAACATTTTGGGTCAACACATTTCATCCACATTTACACATTTTACATCCCACTTCACTAAACAACTTTAGAAAATTTTGGACATGTCAACACTTTGGACTTAGATAATTATCAAACTAATCCCCTAAATTATCTATGTTGTGTTTGAAATAGACCATTTTCCATACACTTAGTTGATTTATTCATCACATTTGTGGACTAGTCTATCTTAAAGGTCACAATTCTACCTTAAAGATTTACAAGTTTATTAATCACCTTTTATGCAAGACATCAAAACATCAAAAATATTTAAATATAAAAGTGTTGTCCAAAAGTTTAGAAATTTCATTCCCCATTTCATTCACCCTTTTCATCATCCACTCACATCATTGGTCCAAAACAACTTAGAGGGTCCCTTTTACCAAAATTTGAGTCAACTAAATAATTTCAACATTATAAATCTCAACACAATTCTCCCATAGTTGTCCCACAATTTATGGTTACAAAAAGATCAAAACACAAGAGAATCATGGAAAAAACCAAAGAACATCTACCACAAGTGATACCAACCCACAAGAATTTGATCCAAGGATCCATTCTAACCCCTCACAAAAAAGACAAAATCCTTTAGGGTATGAGGTAGAATATCTCACAAACAACCTCCTTAAGCTCACTAAGGAAGAAATCCTTGACTATGAAAAAGATCATCAAACCTTATAAAATGTGGCTCCAAATTCTCTTGTATAAAACTTGACACAAGGATTAACCCAATATATGAATCAACCAACTCAATCGCTTTTTCCAATTCAAAGGCTAACTCCTAGTCTTGGAACTAGGATTTCCATGGATCTTGGTAATATCCCCCCTTTAGGAGGCAAGACACTTTTGGGTACCCAACACACCAATATTCCCCAAGACACAACTTGGACACAAAAAATTGGTGCCCCATCACATTCTTCTAGGTCACCATTCTTGAACATCCTCTACATCCAAATAGACCACTTACATTCCATGACACAATGAATACCTCAACATTTCGAGTGCAACCATCTTCATCCATCGCCACAAGTACCTAAAGTGTGCCTAGTGTTACACAAGGTAATGTGAACCAAGTGCCTAAAATAGGAAAAGGGAAATTTAACACCCTCACTCAAGGGAAACCCTTAACAAGTGGTTCCAAAAACCCCATTGACACAAAAAAAAGTGGTTACCTAATCTAGTCAATTCAATCCACCATCCACATCAACCCGATCTATCATCAATCCAAATCAAAGCAACACATTGAGCACAAACCCAAATCAAACACAAGGGAACCATCAACACATCAGTCAAGGGAACCCTTCTAATCAATTGATCCAAGGTACAAATATGCCATTGATATCACACTACCAAATGGAACCATCATCTTTACCATTGGTCCCCCAAGCCATGAAAAAAAAATGGAGCCCCAAACTTACATTCCTCCATCCCACCTGAAAATCCTACAAGTTTCATGGTTGCACAAAATAACCCACAAACACTCACGACAAATCAACCATCTCAAATCAACCCACAACCCACTCATACCATGATCATTCAAAACTCATCTCACATATCCCAATACCAAAACACTTCTACATTGCAAGCACAACAAGCTCAAGATCAACCTTTGCAACAAAAACAAGCCTATCAGTAAGCCTTGCAACAACAACAAGCTCACAATCTAGCTTTGCAACAAGCATAAGATTCCTACCAACAAGCAATGCAACAACAATAAGCTCAAGTGAAAGCCTTACAACAACATCAGTCACAACAACAAGTGTTTCTCGCACACCAACAATAATAGGACCAACAACAAGCATTGCTCACACACCAAAAACAACAAACCCAAAAACAAGTGTTGCTAGCACAACAATATTCCCAACAACAAAAAATTCTTATGTAGCAACAATAGGGTTTGTATCATAATCCCCAACAAAACATCATGAATCCAAAAAAACAATGAGCATATACACCACCACCTATACCACCATCACCTTCACACCATATAACACCCTATCATAGCAAAATACCACTTACACTTCATCTACCATTCCATAATATACCACATATGCTCCTCTACCAAATCCACAATATGATGTGTCATCACAGCTCAAGGAACTCATGCAACAGATCCAAGACATTTAAATGGGAAATACTGTGTAGACACTGAAAAATGTCCTGAATGGTATCATGCACTTGAATCAGGTATACTAACATCATTTCCTCCTCAAGCCCATCCTCTTTTTTCTTAATTGATTAAATTAGCCTAGATAATTAATCACATCATTTGCATATATTAACCTAATTCATTTAATCAGGTTAATTCCCCTAGTTTACACTAACATTTTATCTCGTTAAATTAAATAAACCAAGGTATTTAATTTAATTCCATAAGTCTTCTAATTTAATTAAATAACCTTAAGTTATTTAATTAAATGAAACTTCACCTTTCCCCATTCATTAAATAATTTAATTTAATGAATCCCTTAATCGTATGATTAAACCTTGTTTAATTAGCAATTATCTAATTAAATTTAATTCCTCCCACTTGCAAAGGAATATTCCAAAAGAATATTCCTCCCTCGTATAATTAAATTTAGTTTTAATTAACTAAATAAATTTTTTCCTCACACATATGAATATTTAAAAGAATATTCTTTCTCCTCCAATCATTTAAGAAAGGGAATATTCTCACCTTGCTTCATGTGCAAGTTAACCTTAAACCTCTTGAGAAAGTTAACTCTTGACCTCTTAAATAGGTCAAAAGTGTGTTTTTTTGGAAGGAATGAGAACCCTTGATTAAATCTCATCTTGCATTCTCACCCGTTGATGAGATTCCATGATCCATGCCTCCCATTTCCTCTATTCTTGATCGTTGATTAGCCTTTTTATCTCAACCCTACATTTCTCATTTCCTCTCCTATGGATAGATCACTATTTGGAGACAAATGGATCCATATTTTTAATAGCGAACTTATGCTTTTGAAACTCATCCACCTTTCAATTGAAAACTCATTCTATTAAAATCACTTGCATTTTCACTCACATTTAGCACACATTTAGCATATTCTAGCTCATTTTTAGTTGCATAATAGCTTTAAGCTTCCATTAATGGCTTACATGCATCCATCTTAGCTTGTTTATAAACTAGGGTTTGAATATTTTAGCTTAGAATTAGCTTAGATTAGTTTATAAATTGTATACTTAGATCATTTTTAGCATAAAATCATGTTAATTTAGCTTGCATCATGTTCGATTTAGTATAAATCATGTTCTCATCCACACATCGCAATGGTTTCATCGATTCTCTTCAATAGAATCAATTGAAACAAGCTAACTGATCATGGGATTGGGAAAGGGTCATTGTTCCACATCAACACGACACCAATTCCAAAACGAGATAAGTTTCAAATGTGTTAGAATAGACATTTCCATGTTTTCGTATTTAGAATGCTTCATTTAGATAAATGCTTAGATTAAATTTCATTTGAATGATCTTGTTTTAGATTGAGTATTAGTGGCTATGTTATGCTTTGATTCATCATGGATCATCAAGTGTGATCGGCCCATACTAGTATCCTCAATCGACACTCTTGTGCTAGAAGGAGGGAAAACCAATAATTTAACCAATTTCAATCTCAAATTTCATTTGTTTTTATTTTTTCAAGAAACAATGGTGCCCAAATAAATTATAGCGATTCTTTTGAAGTGCTTCACCATATAGTGATGTTATCATTCTTTCAAACTACGATGTTGATTAAATACACTGACGCTAATTAAATAAAAAGCAACACTAATACTTTATTTAGGTATCAAATATTTCAAATGATGATGCCCAAACTCACCAGAGCGATGCCCAACCAATAGTGACACTATCATGCTCTCCATTTTGTCTATAGAGCAATGCCCTTATTCACTAGAGTGACACCCTTATTCACTAGAGCGATGCTATCATCTGCAGCGATGCCCAAATTTGGTAAGAATTTTAATGATCATTTTTTATCATGTTCTTTGATTTTTTTTTAATTTTTTAGAGTATTAAAATGCCTCTAACACTCTTCTGGTTTTTATACTAACATGGTTTTGCAGGATTGGATGACACGAAGTTAAATTGGAGAAGCATTCTTATCTTGAAATTCTATTATTGTAACAAGTGTTTGATGCTTCGGGGCAATTATAACCCAATTTTTTATGCTTTCTACTTTATGCTTTAGGACTTCACTAAATTTCAATTTGGGTTTAAAACGAACGCTTAAATGGGACTAAAATTGAATCCTCATCTCAACATTTTCTTTTGGTTTTAAAAGTTAACAAGGAAACTTAAGATTTCATTTGGTGCTTAAAATGAACTCATCACTTCTTTGATGTGTTAAAATTTATGAGTGTTTGTTGTTTTTTGATTTATATTGTTGTTATTAGATGCATATACAATTCTCTCATGCCACTCAATGACCTTGAGAAGCAGAAACATTCCTTAGTAACACTTTGCAAAATCACCTACATCTTTCATTTCATATAAAAAAATGAACCCGTTGTGAGTGTAAGGAAAAGGTGTGGTGTGTGTTCTCTCCTTGTTTCATGCAAACTTGGATGATTGAACTATGGTCTTGCCTCCCTGCTTCAAAAGGAGGGAACAACCCAAGCAGTAACAGGCTAAATCCAAGCTCTTATGAACTGCTATATAAATAAATGGTTGCAATGAAAATTGCAATCAACGAGAAGTAGTACGTGATAGCTCTCCCCTAGTATCTTTATGATGCAAAAATCCCTTTTTCTAAGGGTTGGGAGACCTATCAAGGGATTTTATCATGGTATTTCCTAAATCGAAAGCCCTTATTATGAACCATTGTTTATAATCCAAAATCGTTAATATTTGTTGGTGCAAGAACACTCATTTTGAATCTTCCGCACATTCTTACTATTCAGTTATAAAAACAAAAAAATCCATTTGATCTTTGGATTTTAAGGATTTTGAGATTTGGTCGTCTCCATAAGTGTGTGTCATGGAGGGGAGCCAATGTCGCCAAATCTCTAACTATTCGCATTGTTTAGTTTTTGGATAAATCCAAGTGGGGAATCAACAAGTATGGCCATTTTGAACCTAGGATTGTAAATGATTGTGAGTTAGTTTTATACATTGCTTGGTTCTAAAATGTTACAAAAAAAAATTCACTATCTTCCTCAAGATTTCAAACAATTTGGCTTAAATATGGATACCTCTTGAATAGCCTTGATATTACTACCTTTCCTATGGATTTCTATCCTTAGATATTTCTAAATATCTTGACTTATATCTCAATCCATATTTTCCAAAGATAACATAGGAAATTATGGCTTCAACCTCATGATTTTCACAAAATGGACATTGTGAAAGTTATGATGTTTTTGATATAAACATATAATTTGAAAACATAATCAAGATAAGTGTTTGTGGTAAAATCAACTCATTAAGCAAGATAAACTTGACAATTGAACTCCACATGACTATTTGGATACCGATTTCTCCCATTGAACAATCTGACCTTCAAGGTGCTATCATTCAACCAAACTTTGATCTCATTAATGGAGAACAAACTAATATCATTAGCAATTTGAGAAGATTCGCTTTTGAAACAAAAGACACACCAACTCAGTGGAGAAATGCAACAACCATCTTAGATGAAAAAGAGTAAAAAATCGATATTGAGGCTAGAAGGCCCTTATTACCACCACCCCTGTGGCAATAAATATCCTCTTTTCTTCTATAGACATAGAATTATCTAAATGATCTCATGCAAATTCAAAATCCCCAAGATAAGGTCTACAATTTGTCATTCCAAACTTAAACATCTTAGTCAAAAAGCTATCAAGAAACATCTCTTGGCACTTCACGAAACCAGAACTAGGCTGGTATACAACTTCTACAAACATGCTTCAAGGAACAATCCAAACTTGTATTCCTTCTATTACTATTAGAATCCTGGTCTTTTCCAATGTTTTCAATTTCTCACATAATCATTAAGTCTTTACGATTGGAAAACTTTAGAGGTATAGCATCATTCTCACTACCTTGGTCCTAGAAAATAAAGGCTCGCTCTAAGTCATTATTGGGTGAAACACCCCATCCACCCCTTCATCAAACCTCATCCTTCACTTCATCAAACTTTACAAAAAAATTGAATACACCAACACTTTGGACTTAAACATCTATCAAACCACCCCCTAACTTGGCTATTTTGTAAGTGAAATGTATCCTTTTCCATGCACTTAGTTAAGTTATTTATCATCTTTGAACTAGTTTATCTTGAAGTTCATTAGTCTACCCTAAATATTTCCAAGTTCATCAACATCATTTATCAAACATTAAACATCAAAATCTTAAGTCAAAAATGTTTTCCCAAAATGTTTACAAAGATCACTTTCCGCATCACCCACCTTTTCATCCCCCATTATCATCATTGCTTTGAAAAGACTTAGAGCATCTCTTTTACCTAAATTTGATTCAACTAGAGAGTTCAAACTTTACAAATCTCAACATAGATCTCCTCAATGTGACACAAAATTTATGCTAAAGACAAGATAGCAACACAAGAGAATCATGGAGAAAACCAAAGTCACATTTACCTCAAGTGATCCAAATCCTTTAGAATTTGATTTGAGAAGTTATGTTACCCCATCACAACAACCATCATCTCAGTCTAGACCATATGAGATTGAAGACATCATGAACAATCCCTTTGAGCTTACTATGGAAGAAATCATGGAACATCAATTCTTCAAAAATATAGCCTCAATTTCTTCATCTTTTGTTTCACAAAATTTGACACAAGGCTTAATAACTCCATCATAAGGGCTAGATCAAGCATCCACTCCTAGTATCTAGTCTTGTTAAATAATTTTTTCATACTTTCCCATCTAAAAGAAACACACTTGTGGGTACTCTTGATATAAATCCTCCATCTCAAATAACCACTTGGACACCTACCTTTGGTGTTCCGACCATTCCCAAACATTCACAACATCAACACCAACCCCTTGAACTTCATTACTCCACAAAAACCTCCACATATTGAGGACACCCCTCTTCATCCATACCCATGAGTACCACAAGTATTCCCAACATCATGGGTGATCCCACAATGTTGGTTTACAATTTCTAGGAGATTCTGATTTTTGTTGAAATCACATATTTTTTTAAAAAAATAATGATTTAAGCCTTAAAAAGTTCCATTTTAAGGATTCCAATTGAAGAGGGTTTGATCAAACCACCTTATATCAAACCCCCTTGGATAGAACCTCACTAGTTTTAAACCATACCTATAACGAAGTCTCATTTACACCTATCAAAATGCTGATAAAAAACAACTTTTGATTTATCGTTTGGGGGATCAAATGAACTAATTTAAAATTTAATTTTTATAATTATGTAGTCCTTATTATACGCTTCCAAAAAATTATAATTTTAAATAAATTTAATTTTATTATTATGTTTTTTTTCATTTCTTGTGAATGTAGGTTTTTCATCTAAAATCAAGCTCTTTGTTTTGCAAATGTGGAAAAATAGAAGATTATCAAAAAAAAAAATTGAAAAATATGAGTGCACTAGATATTAAAGTCCTTGATCCAACAAAAAAATATTAATTTTGATATATACAAAAAAAATTGTGTTATACGATCTACCTATGTATGAATTGTAATTGGTTTGACTTCAAAACTTGATTAAGGAAAAATTATTCAATAAAACACTATGAAACCAATTGTAAGCACTAGATATCATAGTAAAAAATCTGAATTCGAAAAAAATAGAATTTTATCCTTCATGGAAAAAATTTTATGTGTTATACGGTGAACGTTACTCCTTAAAAATGGTGTTTACTGAAAAAAACTAGTTTTCGAAGGAGATGTCAAAAAAGTGCAATCTGATTCCAAAAAATTTGAAAAAAATATATTTAGAATCTAGAGACAAAATTTCATAAACCACTAGTTTGCATCATCTCCAAATTCCTCATATTTTAGCTTCTATATGTGTCCAAAAGTGAAGATTTAATTAGAAAAAAATAAATTAGTGTCCAGTTTGGCCAAAAATTATAAACCAATATTGTGGGATCACCCTCACACAAGGAAATATAGGCCAAGTATCTCAAGTTGACCAATAAGGGCATGCCAATACCATCCTGTAGAGTCAACCCTAAACATAAATAGATACATCTTTATCCAATCCCCCGATAGGTTCATCCATGCCATTGGCATCACAAAACACATCCATCCCATCCATTATCACCTCATCTCAAAACAATCCCTTGGGCACTAATCCCATTGACCTAGGTAATACCTTGTTTACATCACTAGCACAAGGCAATCCTCAATACATGGGAGAAGGAAACCTTTTCAATCAATAGACCCAAGGTCCTAGTGTAATTATCATTGCAAAATCTAATGCCACCATCATCATCTTTCCTCATGGTCTCCTTCACCATGCAAAATCAAGTAGGACCTAAAAATTACATTCCTCCATCTCAATCCACCATCTTGCAAGGAATTTTTAACCAAGGGAACCCCCAACCTATCATCACAATTATGCTACCCACTGAAAACATCACTACTCATAATCCTGCATTGAAATCCCAACCACCAACTAATCCCACAACACATGTGCATGCCCTAGTTTTACAACAAGCACAATAAGCTTATTATCAATCCATCCAACAACAACAAAAAAATCAAGCATCCTTACTAGCACAACAACAACAACAAGAATCCTTAGTAGAACAACAAGTAGCCTTAGCGTAGCAACAACATCAATCCCATCAAGCAACCTTAACAGGACAAAAAAAACAACAATATAAAGCAACCCTTGTTGCTCAACAAAAACATCAATCCCATCAAGTAGCCTTAGTGTTACAACAACAAAAACAATAGCAAGCAACCCTTGTGGCTCAACAACAACAACAACAAGCCCTTGTAGCACAATAACAACAACAACAACAAGCTCAACAACAACAAAAATCCTTACTAGCTTAGCAATATATCCAACAACAACAACAAATTTCCTACTATAATCCTCAATAGAACATCGTTAATACAAATGCATTGGGAACAGATACATCAACATCGCAATCACATTCATAAATTCCCACACCACCATACACCCCATACAACACACCATCATATCATAATCTCACATACAACCCATTTTTCATTCTACCATATGCTCCTCCACCTAACCCACAAGATGTTCTAGCATCACAGTTTAAGGCACTATCCCAAGAAATGCAGGACATTCAAATGGGAAAGACAAAGAAACCCCATACACATAATCTATGTTTGTATCCATTTGACCAAAACATCGCAATGGTACCATTCCCTCCCGGATTTGAAATCCCCAAATTCCATAAATACAAAGGGAGAGGAAGTACTATGGACCATTTCAAGGAATTTAACGTCATGTGTATCGAGGTGGCCTACAATGATTCTTATCTAATGTGCATATTCCCTCAAAGTTTAATACGTCCTGCTATGGATTGGTTTTCTCATATGCCTCCCGGTATAAAAACTTTCCAAGAAATCACTGATAAATTCATCAATCACTTCTCCTTTAATCTCGACATGGATGTTAGCATAGAATATTTGTACACTCTCAAACAAACCAAAGGAGAATCATTCGCCAATTTCTTGCAATGGTGGAGATAAAAAAAGCTAGCAAGAGCAAGTGGACCCTTCTCGATGAACAACAAGTGGGGATCATCATAGAAAATCTAGATCTAGATCTATCCTTCCACTTGAAAATGTAGTGCATCACATCTTATGAAAATATTATCCCTAGATCCCTTAATATCAAATGAGCTCTAATCTCATAGGGAAATACTCAAACTTATAACCACCTATTAACTAGATCAAATGATAAGCTTCGCGTCTGGTCTTAGAAAAAGAATGTAACAAATGATGGTGTGGTAGATGATAAGGTGGTCTTAAGTGCTCCTAGACCACACAATAATCAAGTTGCTAACATTCAACTGGTTGTGCAGCAAGCAACATCTCCTTAAAACAATTAGATCAATAACTCCAAAACACAATAACAATGAACATCCAACAAGAACAAATATCCTAAACATAAGTACATACAACTATATAAACCCATTGAAACCATCATGGAAAAGGTGGTAGAGTCAAACCTAATAACACTTCCCAACTTTGTAAACTACCAAGAACTGCAAGAGAAACCATCCTGGTACAATGAGAATGACCTTTGTGGCTTTCACAAAAATCAAAGGACACAAAACAACAAACTGCATGAGGCTCAAAAACATTATCCAAGACCTCATAGAAAATGACACCATCTTTGTTGAGGTACTAGCTAGGAATCAAGATCTTAATATATATAAGAACCCTATGCCAGATCATAATAAAGGGAACAATAACGAAAAAGCCAAGGATTACACAAATGTACAACATAGCTATTCCAATGTGGTTGCTTCATTAGAAGTTGTGAAATCCAACTTCACAAGCCCTGAAGATCACCTGCATGCAAATAACATGTCACAAAAGAAGACATTTGAGACAAAAAAGCAAGGGTGCTCTAAAAGATGAAAAAATGTATTAATTAGAGAGTGTGTAATAATAAAATGATCAATCCTTATGAAAGGAGATTGTACAACCCTAAAAGTAACCCTAATAGGTAGACATTTAATAATTAATATAATTATAATGTCACAATATGAAAACTAAAGTGAAATCTTAAGAGAGGAATAAAGGTAACTTAATTAACATAATTAAGTTAAAACCTTTACTCTAACACCCCCCCTTAAGATGAGCAAGAGTGCTGCTAAAAACATGTGCAAGAAATAAAAATTAACTACAACTACAATGCATGAAATTAAACATGGGTCCCGGCAACTAGGCCTGATCAGGTACCCATTTACAAAATCAATGCAAACTAAACCAAATGAGGTGAAGGAGAAAACCCAGTGGGAACAAAACTCCTCCCCAAGATGCAAAGAAAGGAATGCAATGCACTAATGAAAGAAGGATAGGAGGTGGATTACATGACACCCACCATAGAAATTTTCTATCATATAAGTACATATACAATGGTCTCCATAGGATAGATAGAAAGAGAGAAGAATGCCCCCCCACAATGAAGAAACTCTTGTCACAATGGTAGATGCCTGATGTAGAATCCAAAAGGAGATCCTGAAGCGGCAAATGATATTCCTCCCCTTGGGAAGAAATGGATCCAAAGGACGATGTTGAAGAAACCCTATGAAGAGTAATGAACCAATCTGTATCAAGATGTGTGCCATGATCGGATGTTGAAGAATCTTTCTATCTGAACTGATATAAATGATGTCAAATCCAAACTGATGTGGAGAATCCTGAAATGCAACCTTTGAATGCACTGATAATGGTGGGCATACAATGATAACCTGACTCTCAAGGTAGAGGAGATGAATGTCCTCAAAATAATCCTCCAAATCTGCAATATAGGACTCCACAAACAAGAAAGATATGTCTGCAACATAAGAGTGCAAAGTAGCTATGTCTAGAAGAATTATGATGCCATGTTGCACTGAATCAAGAACAATAGGAGATGTTGATGAAGTCTTAGTCTGAAGAGTAGTAATTGTGAGACAAGCCACTGATCCATTAGAACATGTAAGGGTGTCTAAATACTCAATCTCCTCTAAAGTATCATGATCAAAGGGTGTATTATCTCTCTAAACAATGGGTAAGAGACATTCTATAGCAGGATCCTCTGGGAATGGAGATAGATTGGGGTCTTGATAGATCTCCCAAAGATGTGTCCAAAGTGGGTGGGGACACAAAATGTTCGATACAACCCACATAGTGCCATCATCAACACTAGACAAGATAAGTCCTACTATGTGATTTCTAATGATATCCAAAGCTAATTTTCCCTCTGAAGTGGTTGGTTCAGGTATGAGATCATACAAATAAGGAAAAATATTAAGCCACCTACAATGTGTAAGTATGCCCTTTTCCCATGACTCATAATTACCCCATTCCAAAATTACAACTGAAGGGTGAGTAGAAAAACCCATGATACTCACTCAAATAAAAAAATCAAAGACTAATGATCTCAGCAATGATAAATCATATTAATCTAACCCATCCAACGCAAACAGAACCCATGTAGCTGCCAGAATGTCCAAGTAATTAAGCAAAGTGTAAAAACACACAAAGATGAATAAAATATACTTGGAAATTTTTTTGATAAAATATACTGCAGATCTGAAAATATCACTACAACACCTTTCCAACGCTTATTTGTTTGCACAAAACGGAGTCCAGATGCAAAAGATATGCCTCCTAGAGTGCAAACCTCAACATTTGTCTTTGACTACAAAAAAAGGCAAGCAAACTACAAAATTTTGAAAAAAATCCTCCACCATCAAAACAGTCTCAGAACCAGCTTTCAGACACCTATTTTCGTTTGAAAATACAAGCTAAAATGAGCAAGATACGCCCGTTTTACTAAAGGTTGCTCAAAAAAGACAAAAGAGGTCATCACACAGCCCTCAGGGGCTAAAAATTCTTTGACCCCTGGTCCTATCAACGACCAAGGGGCTGGAAATGGGGGTTGGGGCCGAAGCCCTTGGTCACCCACATGACCTCAGGCTGGGCCGAAGTGGCTGCCAAGGGCTAGGCGTGAAGTCCTAGGTCCTCCAAAGAACCGCGGGTTGTGGAGTAAAGCCCATAGGGGCTGGCGGGGATTGGCAGCAGGAGGAGCCATGATGGAGTGCAAGCGGCACTACAGTGGAGCACGGGCGGTGCTGAGGTGGCCAATGGGGGACACAGTGGTGGTGGTCACCTTTTATACTGGCCGCACAAATTTATACACATTTTTTAATTTTTTTGATTATTTTTTTCACGTTTTTTGAGAATTTTGACCTCGGGAAGCGAGCTGGGAGGTTGTACGGCCTCTCTGGCTAGTTTTTTTTTCCTTTTTTTTAACTGCGTCCAAGCTCAACAAAACAAAAGGTTTTCCTAGGGTTTTTGGGCATTCTAAACGCGATGGTGACGTTCATTTTTCCCAAAAATGCATAGAAAAAATGCCTACCCCCTGATCCTCAAAAAATCAGTCTGGCTTGAAACCCTTACACAGAAAAAAACACCGTGAGAGAATATCTTCAAATCATGAATAAACAACCATAGGTCTAGAGCTCTGATACCATGTAGAAGTTGTGAAAGCCAACTTCACAAGCCTCAAAGATCACTTGCATGCAAATAACCTATCACATAAGAAGATATTCGAGACAAAAAAGCAAGGGTGCTCTCAAAGATGAAAAAATGTATTAATTAGAGAGTGTGTAGTAATACAATGATCAATCCTTATGAAAGGATATTGTACAACCCTAATAGGTAGACATTTAATAATTAATATAATTATTAAATGTCACAATATGCAAACTAAAGTGTAATCTTAAGCGAGGAATAAAGGTAACTTAATTAACATAATTAAGTTAAAACCTTTACTCTAATAGCTTCTTTTGATAGTGTCATTACTGTTATCACCGTTAAAGGACCTAGTGTGAAGTGTGGAGTCACCACACGATGTGGTAATATTACCATCCAAGGAGTCTCATCTCAATCTATGGCACAATGTACTTTACCAACATCAAATCCCAACAAGTACAATATCCTGATCAATCTTAGAACTATCGAGGTTATCCCCCACCCATAGGGAAATCTTAGAGAAAGCTTTTTCAGAGTCATATGTCCTTGAGGATATTGATATCGATTAGTTTGAAGCTATGGTGGGGCATATTACCAATCACCTTCTCACTTTCTCAGAACAAGACCTCCCATCACAACCATCTCATAATTGTGCTTTACACCTCAAGGTCTTCATTCATAAGAACAAGGTAAAAAGAGTCTTAGTTGATGGAGGTGTTGGTATAGACATTTTTACCCTTAAGTTGATCAAAAACCTAGGCTATTCAAAAGATACCATTAAGAAAGCAAAGAGTACCACCATTAGAGCATATGATGACCAAGAGCGGGTATCACAAGGCATCATTGCATTACCCATCCAAGTGGGTCCTATCATTGCAAAAAATACATGCCCAGTGTTAGACCTTGATCTTCCCTACAACATCCTTCTTGGCCAACAATGGATCCATGCCTTAAAAATTGTAGCCTCAACCTATCATCAATGTGTAAATTTTCCTTTTGAAGGCCGAGAAATTACCATCCATGGAGATCCTAAGCCCTTTTACTACTACAAGAATCTTGAGGAAAAGTTTTACAAGGTACCCTAAGTCCCTAAAAATGATGAAGGGCATACACCAACACCTACCTTATTTGTTGACCCATCATCCCTTACATCTACCTCAGAAAACAAGACACCCATTTTACAGAACATTCCTAACATCAGAGCAGTGATCTAGGATGATGGTTGTGGCAACTATAAACTAATGAAGAACACCTTTGGCTTGGGAGAGCTACCTCTTTCTCCCAAATCTCATGGGAAACCCACATCTAGCACGAAGGATCCCACAACAATCAAGATGGAAGCTACCACTTTCACTAAGTGGGGGTATTTGAACCAAGAAGATATCAATAAGGCATATGTCTCTAAAAACCTCTATGAACATGAATGACCTATCCCTGTTCTTCCCATGGAAGACCACAACAAAGGTTTCCAGCTAATGAAGAGATGGGGATATAACAAGAATGAGAAGCTAGAGCAAAATGACAACGATTTACTAGAACCCATCATTCTTAAGAAACATCTAAAGAATCTTGGTCTAGGTTGTACTACTAGCAAGCTTACCCTTATTGGAAAAGATACTTTCATTAAAAAGGTTGAGGCTTCCTCTTGGCTACCTATATCATGTGATATGACCTTAATGACTTCCCCCTTGATGTTGCTAACCTATTTGAGAACAAATCTCTCTTCATGATATCCAAAACATCCTTTACTTTGAACAATCAACCATCTAAAATATGCATAGTATACCTGCAACTGATTAACATGGACCAACAAGGACCACCAATCCTAGATTTATTCAAAAATGATGAAGCAATATCAAAATTTATGAGACTTCATGACAACTTACCAAGTTCAGATCACAAATCATAGTTTGACATAGATCTAGACATAGGTGCATACTATGGGGAGATGATTGAATCCTTCACTCGCAAAATGAAAAACTTGCAATTAACATGTAGATCTTTGAGTGAAAACCATACTGTGGCACTTTTTGATCCCAAAATAGTAAAAAGAAAGGACATATCCAAGGGTGAAAACCTCTCTGAGGTTCCCAAGGATGAGGTATTTAATCTCCCCCTTAGTTTGATGCATCTAGAGAAGTCAACAGTGCTAGCAGAAAAGGAAATCCCAATCAATGTTGGAACAGATGAGGCACCCAATATCACTTTCTATGTTAAGTCTTTATTAGATGAAGAACAGAAAAAACTAGCAACATTCTTGAAAGAGAGAAGAGCTAACTTTGCATGGTCATACATAGATATGTCAGGGCTTGATCCATAAATATTTGTGCATCACTTAGTAGTATATACTAAAGTCAAGCCAATAAAAAATAAATAAGGAAGATGCACCCTCAAATAGAACTCTTCATAAAACTTGAGTTACAAAACTTTCTTGACATTGGATTCATCTGACCAATAGATTATCTTGAGTGGGTTTCAAACCTGGTACCAGTCTCAAAACCCATCGAGGCATCTGAATATGCATGGATTTTAGAGACAAATAAAACATTCTTGAAGGATGATTTCCCTCTACCTAACATCTACCTCATTGTGGATTTAACGACTGGGCATGAAATGTTGTCACTCATGGATAGTTTTTCAGGCTACAATCAAATCATGATCGCCAAGGAGGATCAATACAAAAATGTGTTCATTTGTCGATGGGGAACCTATTGCTGGAACATAATGCCATTCAACTTAAGGAATGCAGGAGCAACCTATTAAAGAGAAATGACCTTCATCTTTCATGACATGATCCACAAACTAGTTGAAGATTATGTGGATGGTATTTTGGAAAAATCAAAGAAAAGAAGTGAGCACATAGAAGTATTAGGACCTATCTTCAATAGACTTTGAGAATATAAGGTAAGACTGAATCTAGAAAAAGTGTCTTTGGGGTCACATCAAGGAAACTTCTTGGTTATATCATCTTGCAAAGAGGGATAGAAATTAATCCAGCATAGGCTAAAGCTATCCTAGACATGGAACCACCAGAAACACTAAATCAGATGAGAGGGTTAGAAGGAAGATTTCAGTCCATCAGAAGGTTCATAGCATAGTTGTTGGATAAAATCCACCCATTTTTGCATCTTCTCCATAAAGGAATAATTTACAAGTGGGATGATAAGTGTGAAAAATCTTTCTAGTAGATCAAAGACTACCTATTGACACCTCCAATACTCATGCCATTTATACCGAATAGACCATTGATTTTGTATATCTTAGCAACATCAACAAAATTAGGAGCTCTTCTAGCTCAGCATGATGAAAATGGAAAGGAAAGAGCTATCTATTACCTTAGCAGGACCTTGGTTGAATATGAAATGAACTATTCATCTATTGAGAAAGCATGCTTAGCAGTAGTTTTTTCTTCCCAAAATTTTAGACATTAAAGGTTGTCACATCAAATAAAACTTATTGCAAAGAATGGCCTACTTAAATACCTATTATCCAAAGCAACTCTCACTAGGTGAAAGGCCAAATGGGTAATGATCTTAACTGAATTTGATATAGATTATGTGGAGTGCAAGGAAATCAAAGGGAAAGTGATCATAGGACAACTAGTAGATGCACTTATCTATGTACACAACCCCTTGATATCCGAGTTCCCTGATGAATCATTGTTCCTTGTCAATCTCACCGATCAATGGAAAATATACTTTGATGGATCATTCACCCAACATGGATCAAGAGTGGCTATTATTTTCATCACCCCTCAAGGTGATTTCATCCCAAAGTCATGCAGGCTATCATTCCCATGTACTAACAACATTGCTAAGTACAAATCCCTAATCATAGGTCTAAGGATAGTGGTTCAGTGGTAGATATAAGAGATGAAAGTATATGGAGACTCACAGTTGATTATCAACCAAGTCAATGACGAATACCAAACCAAGGATGACAGTATCACTCCTTACAAGAAGCTAGTGTAGAATCTCAATGACCTTTTCATTGACATAACTTTTGAGAAAATTACTCGCATGAATAATAGAGAAGCAGATGCCATGGAAAAAATCAGATCACTACTAGACATGTCAAACAATGTCCTTCAATGTGAATTCTTGGTAGAACAACTTCTCATACCAACTTTCGAAATCCTTGAATTTGAATTCCCGTATGTCATTTTTGGTCCTAGATCATCATGGTATCATGACATATTCATCTACCTACACAGAGGAATTCTCCCATCTAATATCACCTCAAACCTTAAAAAGACCTTTTTCAAAAGGCATCTTGATTCATGGTCCTAGGTGATACCCTTTACCATTGAAGCATCAAAGGGACATTACTAGAATTTCTTAACCAGCAGGAAGCCTTGACTGCTTTAAAATAATTCTATGATGGCATATTTGGTTCCCACACTAGTAGTATGAAATTAGCTAAGAAACTATTGAGGATGGGGTACTCTAGCCAAGCATGGAAAGAGAATCTCATAAATATGTGCAAAAATGTGTCTAGTGCCAACAACATGGAGATTTGATTCATGTTTCAGCTTAGGAATTGCAACCAATGATCACACCTTGGCCTTTTCTGAAATGGGGATTGGGCCTCATATGTAAAATTACTCCAACCTCATCCAATGGCCACAAGTTTATCATAACAGCCACTGAGTACTTTACCAGGTGGGTTGAAGCCATTCCTATGACCTACATAATAGGGAAGAAAATTGCCTAATTTATCTTGAATTACCTAATCTGTCATTATGGTGTTCCATAAACCCTTATCTCAGACAATAGAACACCATTCAAAAATTAGGATGTAAAAGAGCTATGTCAAAGATTTAACATCCAACACCGATTCTCTACCATGTATTATCCCTAAGGAAATGGTCAAGTTGAGGCTACAAATAAGACCATTTTGAAAATCCTCAAGAAAATGGTCAATGAAGCTAGTCATGACTAAAATTTGTAGCCAAATATCGCTCTCTAGGCTTATCAAATCAGTATCTGCATGCCAATAGGTGCAACCCTATTTTTCCTGGTCTATAGATCAAAATCCATCCTACCTATTGAGGTTGAGCTCCCATCATTGTGATTGTCACTACAAAACATTATCACCGATGAAGAATATAGAATATCTCAGCTGAATGAGCTAGAATTCCTTGACGAGCATCTTCTTGATGCCCTCAATCATTTGAAACTATATCGAAACCGATTAAAATAGAGATATAACAAGAGGATCAAATTTCAATCTTTCTAGGTAGGAGATCTTGTCCTCAAATAGAATCAACAGAATCTTCAAGATTAGGCCACCAAAGGAAAGTTTGAGCCTAACTAGATGGGTCCCTTTTTCATCATAGCAAGCTATGGATCAAGAGCTTATCAACTGTCAACACCTAAAGGTGAACCCTTGCAGGAACTGATCAACAACATGCATCTTAAAAGTTTTATGCCTAGTATTGAAGGGTTTAAATCTAAAAACACAAAAAAATCAAAAAATAATCAAAATCTTAAAAAATGAGAAAAAGGAATAAAAAAGTAAAGAAAAAAATTGTCCTCTAGTGAAAACCACTTCGGTGGTGCTTTGGGCAAGTACCTTGGTGAAAACCTGGCAAATAGGAACCTCGTGTAAATAAAGAACCTCCATCTATTCTTTGGCTCTTTATTCTATCATTCTTTGTGGCACCATCCATCCATCCCATCATTCATCCTATTCATTCCATTTGTGTCCTTATCATAGCTTGATGTTGTGAAGTATCATATCCCCTTAGTACTACTTGGCATAATCCAAAGGTCTATTTTTCCTTCCTATATCAAGGTAGTTTATTGCATCATGCTAGGGGAAATTCGTTATGACTCATATTGAGTTCTTGTATATTCTAAGGTTATAAGAAATCTCATCGAAAATCCTAAAATATTCATAAAACATTCATCAGAAAAGCCAAAAACATCAAAAAATTTGTATAGCTAAAATCCAAAAAAAATCAAAAAATTTTAAATCAAAATCCAAAATATCCAAAACTATCAAAATCCCTAAAAAGGTCAAATATTGAAAATCAAAAAATAGTACCTTGTTGTCAAACTACGAGTCTCTGAGCTTGGGCATAGGCAAGCCATCATTGGTGTGCCCCTAAGACACCCTAGGTCGTTCCTTTAGGAGTCCATCATAATAAACTAGCATCTCTCAACTGTACATGTCTCATTTGTTAATATTGCATATCAGTCGAACTACACGGTCTCTACATGTATAACGTAGGCAAGCATAATCTTTGATTTGCTCTTGAGGCCCCTAGGATAGGTCTTTTAGGTTAGCTTCTTGGTCGAAACTCTAGAAAAACCCTAAACATCCAAATATTTTGAAAACCCCTAAACATTTAAATATCTTAAACAAACACAAAAAAATTCAAAAAATCAAAAAGCACAAAAAAATTAGAAAACAATCAAAAGACCTAAGCAGCTTCAAAAAACTAAAAAACACAAAAATTCGCATAAACTTTCCAAAAGACCAAAAAACAGCCTCAAAACATTCTCAAAATACCAAAAAAATCAAAATATTCCAAACAAAAATCCAAAACCTTCCATCCCATTTCTCTTTCACCCACGATAAACCTTCACCCATAATAAATCGATCATCACCTTCACCCTTTGGAAAAAAAGAAAGAAAGTGGGTATAGAAAGTCATAAAGAGAGAACCTAATTGTCAAAATATGAAGTCTAAATCATAGGTAAATGCATCAGTGAATTTTGTATCAATAGCTTATCATAAATCTCATCATCATCATAGCATCAGACCCTCTGATCAACATGTCCTAGGATGTATCCTTCTTGTGATGGACATGAACATCAAAAAGCAACTTAGCTAAATTAAACTGGCAAGAGATATAGATAACACTGACTGTTCGTCTTTGATTTGTTCTTATGATTTATCTTAAATGTCCCATTCCAAGGACCTCTTGATGATTTCTATCAAAAATATTTAGAGAGAAAGGAATGGGGCATCAATCATTATCTTTCGTTTGTTGTGCTTGTGGATACTCTTATAAAATAATCTTGGCACATACTTGCTTAGTTGTGTGTAGGGAAGATGTTTGGAGTACATTGTTGACTATTGTGTATGCTTTTTTCTAATATATTCTAAGCTTCTAACTTACATTTCGATGAGGTTTCCATATGTCAAGGTGTGAACAAGAAATATCCTATATGTTTGTTGAGTCAAAGTACATTACACTCGATACAACGTCATCCTGGTTATCATCACCTTGCTGCATAATTTTTATGTGTTATATGAAACAATAAGGAATGACAAAAAATCCCAATCCCAAGATTTAAGCAAATCATCATAATTGTGCATTCATCCTCATCATTCATTTCTCATCACCATCTCTAATAAAGTCTTAGTGGATCATAGACTTGTTGGATCTTTTGAAGAAATCATTAAAATCAATGGTCATTCATCTTATTTCATCTATCTTATCTCTTTGTGCTAACCTAGTATCATGAAATTCAACAAAAATATCATCAATACATCCATCATGCATCCAAAAGTCATCAGTATATCATACATCCTACATTATCATTACCATTTAAGTTGTGATGAATAATATAAATTTTTTATTCTAAGCATCTTTGACTGTTGAACACATATCATTAAAATATATTGAATTATTATATCATAAGCATAAGCATATGCATTATCCAACCATCCATCCATATGTATGCATCATATCATAGCACAGCATAGAAAATACACAAAAAAAAGAAAAGAAAATGCATCCATGACATTTTCATATCATATCATCCATCCATAACATATCATGAAAAGATAATGAAAAAGAATACAACATTGCATCCATTCCATATCATTACATGTATTATCATCGAATATAACATAGGCATAAATAAAGTGCATCCATAAATAAGAATATATAAGCATCACATCATATCAAAGTGCATCCATACATTCATAAACATATAATAACATGAACACATCATATTGAATCTATATCATATATATATATCAAAAAATGACTATCATGGTATAATATTTGAATCAATGTATGTATATTGATCATAATAAAAATATCCCTAAGGCTATCAAAAATGATACCATGAATGTACGTCTATATGAAAGAATCAAGCAACAAGTCAAAAATTGTAAGTACAATAGAGTTAGCCTTGATGGTTGCTCCCCTCTCTAGGTTGTCTCTCTGGCTGATCCTCAACCCTGGGCCATGCATCACTCCTCTATGAGTAGTTAGGTTGTTTAAGTGTCTGGGTAACATCCTTGTGGTAGTGATGACGATAATACACCACCTTGGTCACAACCTCTCTGTATAGCCTAGCAGATACAATCCTACCCTGTATAGCCACTATCATCGCCTCCATCTACTAGTGGTGATCGATCTCCAGATCTCTTTCTGTAGTCATAGCCTATACCTACTACCTTGCATGATCTCTCTATTGCAATAGCCACAAATTGTTGTCTAACCTAGTCCCACTTAGTAGTGATCACCAAAATCTATTGGTGGGCTTGATCCCGCTTACTTGTGAGAACTTGCACTTGTTGCTACTGTTGAATCTAAATATCTCTGAGATCTAGTGGTGGTGGCTGCATTGGCTATTGTTGAATGGGAGGCTACTATGAAACTTTCTATCCCACTAGTGGAACCCTTGGAATCTCTCCATCATGGAAATCATGTCATTTTCCTTTGCCCCTACCCCCTCCCCTCCCTTGTGGAGGAGCACCCACTAGATTTGTCAACTTGCGAAGGGGTGTAAACCATGCATCAAGATTTGATGTGCATTCACCTGACCATGGTCGTATGCCCATGGTTGTGCCACCAACTATCAAAAACCCTTAACCACCTCTAGAGCTAGAATAGTGGGTCCCCATGTGTGAACCTCTCAAGCTGATCTCACAAAAATAGCTCTGTAGGCATCATCTATCCTATCTTGCAACTCACCAAATTGTTGTGCCACCCTATCTAGAAAATGTATCTCTATGATGGTGTGCTCTTGACCTTGCATGTACTGATTCTGTCAAGCGAAGTGGAGCTATTGTGCATCATCATACCATGATGGCATTTGTATCTAGGGTTATCATTTTAACACTATCATATCATCTAATATCTAGTGCTAGTACAGAAGCCCAAGCTGCCCTATATGCTACAATGTAATGGCACCCATGTACCTCCAAACTACAGGATCATCTAGCTCAACATCAGCCATCCGTATGATTGATCAAAGCACAACAATATGCTCCCAAGCCCCAATATGTAGCAAGGTAACCCTTGTCCCAATGGCTCTATTGTTGCATTAGACAAATTCGTTCATATCATGATATAACGAGGCGAGCATCACTGGTCCCCATGGAAAATAACCCCTCCAAAACAACATCATGTGCCAAGCAAGGCCCCATCCTATGTTGAGTCCTCTACTTCATCATTTAAGAGCCACAAAACCAGAAATGATGGCTACAACAATCAATTGAAATGTGGGCACTTGACCTATATACATCTCTAGGTCGATCTATGATGTGACTAAATCAATTTTCTCCATCTTCATCACCTCATGATAGGAATCACATCCAATGTCGACATCATAAATCACCTACTCGCCATGTATTAGAAAACGTAGAATCTTCCATACATCCTCTAATGTCACCATCACCTCACTAGTGGGAAGGTGGAACGATGAAGTCTCACTGTGCCATCACTCACACAGTGTGGTCATCATAGTCAGATGTGTCTGGATGGTGAGCATGTATGCAACATACCATAAGATTATCTCGTTTAGGTTCTCTTGGTGCAACTCAGATAAATCACCTAGTCTCTCTAAAATGGTGGGTCGGTGCTCATGAGACATTAGAGTTGGAATGACCTCCTACACCCACAAAGCGCACGACATCAAAATTCAAAAAAAATTGACTCAATTTGGAATTTTCAACTCCAAAATGATAATAGCATCGTTGTTTACAATAGCATCACTATAATTTACAAATTCCAAATTGCGACACCCAAGGGCATGAAAATTGCAAATCGCAAATCACATTGCTATAAACGCATGTGTCACAATTTAAACTTTTGAGACCCTAATCGAGTATCAGCACAAAGTTGTGTTACACTTTCGACCAACTTATCAACAAAAGTCAATTTAAGTATTTTTAACTAAAACTTAATTTTGGTCAAATATATGATCTTGTAAGATTCATTCTAGCTAATTTATATATGTCCACAACTTTTCCAACAAAAAATGTTGTCGAAATGCATATTTAGCACTACTTTGAGTCCAATTTACCAAAAAAATAAAATTATTTGAAAAACTTGATGTTTCAACAACTTCTCATGTAAAAAATTTATTTTTAAAATCTTAAAATACCCTTTTGTAGATCTATAAGTTTAGTTTTAAAAAATCTATATATTTTAATAGTTTAATTATTATTTATATTTTCCTCTTTATTTTTACTAAATGTAGGTTATCAACACAAAACATTAGGTTGATAATCGTGTCAAGGAAAAATAATAAAACTTACTAGAATATTTTTTAAAATATATGATTCCCTAGACATAAGAATCTATATCAAGATCATATAAAAAATATATTTTTTAGATAAATAATTAATATGAAAGTGGACGTCAACTGGAAAAAACTAATTTTTAATACACACACATTTTAATATTTATACAAAAATATATATTTATCAAAATTGGAAATAAATATATCCATGCCCTAAAGTTTCAAGTTATAAATACACACAAAAAATTTGAATGAAAAAAAAGTAAAATTTAATATATAAAGATTGATGTCTCATGTAACTTCATTTTTCAACATTTTATTAGCAATTAAATTATAGTGTTAATTTATAAAACAATACATTCAAATATTTTTTTAAATAAATATTTTATTATTTACATCATTTCAAAATTCAAAACATATATATCACTTTTTAGTGATTCAAGTTTAAAAGTTGGATCAGTGTTGGTCGATTCCTTTGTAAAAGTGTGACACAACTTTGTACTTTATCCAACCCTAATTTTCAAATCACGAAGTGTGTCGCCATAAACATGTGCATCGCAATTTAAAATTGGGAACCCTAATTATAAATTGTGAACTGCATCACCATAAACATATGTGTCACTATAATTCATTTTGGCATCACTGATTCTCAAATGGGTGTTGCTATATAACAACGCCACCAAAGTTTAAAATTCAAAAGTCAATAAATGCATCAAAAATTCAAATTTCAAATCAAGTTTTGAATCACATACCGGTGGTCCCACGCTTGGAAGCCTCTAGTACTCTCGCACTCGATCAAAAATGTGTCATGGGAGCTCTCATCACGCCATTTTGTCAAAGGGTTAGAGCTCAAAACAACAAGAATCTCTAAAGTATGAATGCACAAATGAATAGAAAGTGGCCCTTCTTGGCTTATTTATGCATCAAAATTAGGGTTATTTTCTCTAATTTAACCTTCAAGTAAGGGTTTATCATCATTTTCACTAATTTTTCCAATCATAACCTTATTTTGCACCATTTTTTGTGTTTTTGGCATAATTCTTGCATCCTAGAGCATTTTTGGACCCTTGGGGCAGCTTTTCACCTTTGTCAAGAAATCAACCCAAAATTCAAAATTTCCACCCGATTTCTCAAGCAGGCAGGGAATTAGCTTAATCCTTCCGCTGGGGCAATAGTGTGGAATCTAAAAAATTTAAATATATATATATTTCTTGATCTAAGCAATAGTTTTTAATCTAAAGAGTGTTATTCTTTGAATCGAAGCAGTAGGTACCGCACTTCAAACAAGGGCAAAATGTAGACACTGAAAAATGTCCTGAATGATATCATGCACTTGAATTAGGTATAATAACATCATTTCCTCATCAAGCCCATCCTCGCTTCACTTAATTGATTAAATTATCCTAGCTATTTAATTAATCACATCATTTGCGTCTATTAACCTAATTCATTTAATTGAGTTAATTCTGCCCTTTCATGCTAACATTTCATCTCGTTAAATTAAATAAACTGAGGTATTTAATTTAATTCCCTAAGTCTTCTAATTTAATTAAATAACCCTAAGTTATTTAATTAAATGACATTTCACCTTTCCCCATTCATTAAATCATTTAATTTAATGAATCCCCTAATTGTATGATTAAACCTTGTTTAATTAACAATTATCTAATTAAATTCAATTCTTCCCACTTGCAAAGGAATATTCCAAAAGAATACTCCTCCCTTGCACAATTAAATTTAGTTTTAATTAAATAAATAACCTTTTTCCTCAATGATATGAATATTCCAAAGCATATTCTTTCTCCTCCAATCATTTAAGAAAGAGAATATTCTCATCTCGATTCATGTGCAAGTTAACTTAAAACCTCTTGAGCAAGTTAAATCCTAGCCTTTGAAATAGGTCAAAAGTGTGTTTGTTTGGAAGGAATGGTAACCCTTGATTAAATCTCATCTTGCAGACTCACTCGTTGATGAGAATCCATGATCCATGCCTCCCATTTCCTCCATTCTTGATCGTTAATTAGCCTTTTTTATCTCAACCCTCCATTTCTAATTTTCTCTCCTATATGTTGTTGAAACTCATCCATCTTTCAATTGCAAACTCATGTTGTTGAAATCACTTAAATTTGCACTCACATTTAGCACATATTTAGCATATTTTAGTTCATTTTTAGTTGCATAATATATTTAATCTTCCATTAATGGCTTCCATGCATCCATCTTAGCTTGTTTATAAACTAGGGTTTGAATCTTTTAGCTTATAATTAGCATACATTAGCTTAGAAATTGCATACTTAGATCATTTTTAGCATAAAGTTATGTAATATAGCTTGCATCATGTTCAATTTAGCATAAATCATGTTTTCATCCACACATCACAATGGTTTCATTGATTGTCTTCAATAGAATCGATTGAAACAAGCTCACTAATTATAGGATTGGGAAAAGGTCATTGTTCCACATCAACACGACACCAATTCCAAAACGGGATAATTTCAAATGGGTTAGAATAGAAATTTCCATGTTTTCATATTTAGAATGATTTATTTCTATAAATGCTTAGTTTAACTTTCATTTGAATGATCTTGTTTCAGATTGAGTATTAGTGGTGTGTTATGCTTTGATTCATCATGGATCAAGTGTGATTGGCCCATACTAGTATCCTCAGTTTACACTATGGATCACATGAAAGACTTCCATGTCATGTGTATAGAGGTGGCCTACAATGATTCCTACTTGATGTGCCTCTTCCCATGCAGTTTGGTGGGCCCAACAATTAATTGGTTCTCATAATTGCCTCCAAGTGTCAAAAAATTCCAAGAAATAATTGATATGTTCATGTAATCCTAAAAGAGTTGTACACTCTCAAGTAGAACAAAGGAGAATCCTTTTCTAATTTCCTACAAAGGTGAAGGCAAATAGCTAGTAAGAGCAAGTGGCCCATTCTTGAAGGAAAGCCACAAACCTATCTTTTCAATTAAAAATGCACTGTGTCACAACATATGAAGATCTTATCCCTAGAGCCCTTAACATGGAGAGATCCCTTATTGCATAAGGAAACACCCAAATATACAAAGACAACTGACTATCTACTAGTTCTAATAAAAAAACCCCGCTTTTGGGCCAAGAACAAGAATGTTACTAGTGATGGTATTATTGATGCAAAAGTGGTTTTGAGTGGATTGAAACAAACACCCAACCCATGAACATGCAACTTGCAAACAATCAACCAACGATCAATGTTGAAAACACTCAATGTGGACCACAAAGAACAAACAGTGCTCCTAAGAGGCAATTCACTCCCTTAGGGGAACTTATGGAGGATGTGTTGAAGAAGTTGATACAGTCTAACCTTATCACACTCCTAGATTTCTCAAACTATCAAAAACCACAATTCAAACCTCCTAGCTATAGAGAAGATCATTTTTTTGGATTCCACCAATACAAAGGTCATAACACACAAAACTATTTTAGACTCAAACATCTAATCCAAGATCTTATTGAACAAAGAGACATTGATGTCGATCAAAAATTTAGGAATGATAATTTGAAAATTTACTCAAACCCTATGCCTAATCATTCAAAAAAAATGGATTCATGAAAGGCGTCAACTTCAAACAAAGTAAACCATACCCATGATACCATGGTGGGACACATTCATGTTATTCATTCATCACAACATGATGAGTTAGACATGTATCAAGATACTATTTTAAAACATAGTCCAAACCAATCAATGGTGTCTTACAATATTTCATACTGTAATGACATCAAATATGTATCAGATTGTGATATCTATCCCACATATGAATCAATTATTAGGCATGTTGAAGAAGTTCCAAAGGAGAGAGAAATATCCCTTATTGCACCCATACCTACAAAATTTTGCAAAGAGCCTTTTACCAATGATGTATCATCCACCCAAGGATCATGTCAAGATGAGGCTCTTGAAATTAACGATATTTTCTATTAATCGAGGTAAGATCAAGAACCCCTATCCCCAGAGTTTCATCAAGAGCTTAGGGACATATTCCAAACCATTTTAAACCCCAAAGATGTCCATGATATCACCCCTGAGATGTTTCTTTCTAATAGACATATAGACATTCTCCATCCAAAAAAAGAGTCTCCCACTCTTGATATTCCCACACAAGAGCAAGCAATGGTCAAGATTATTGATCCTTATAGTGATTGTGCATCCTCAACATTTTTTGAATCGGCACCAACATCTTTTGAAGCAGTATCAACAAATAATGATGTCATAAAATCAAAGCAGGAACTCATAGCAATATCATGTGTTCATGATAAGTCATATTTAATGGCTATGGATCAAAGGATACATTATTAGGGAAAAGGATTAGGTATTGATAATACCTTCACAACGTTGGGGGAAATCTTGTCTAATACAAACATCAACATAGGGGGCACGAAGGATCCTTACAGTGAAAATATTCTCAACACTACAACTAGTTGTATCATGAATCATCATCTATCCATCATCTCATACACAAATTGGGCCCAACGTAAAAATAAATATTCCTATCAAAGCAAGGAGGAGATCATCAAAGACAATGAAGTCGTAAAGAAAAAAGGACAAAGTAAATACAAATGGATACCAAAGAGTATAAAAGAAAATCATCCCAATCATACTCCATCAGTTAAAGAAACCATGGGGAAAAATAAAAAAGGAAATGTATTAATCAAAAGCATCCTCAAATAAAAAATAAGGCTTCTCAAGAAAGGAACGAAGTATATCCAACAGTTCGTCCTAATTCTATGAAAACCCCCATTACCACCCATCATTGCTCATATTCACAAGTTTGGAGATTCAAACATTCTAAACCATCTACCAATCCATCTCATATTCCTTCATGCATGACATCGTACACTCCATTCATGATATCCAATTCTTGCATCAACCATGTGTTGGTAGCTAATCTTCATCATAAAGATTCTGAAGGCACTCTATCATGATGTGTACACATAGACAAGGTTAATTCTAGTACCCACAAGACATATCAAAGTTCTCAAAAGGTGCATTCAAGTGCTCGTGTCTTAGCAAAGCACCTTCTTCAAGCAGGATACCATTGGCATGTTATGTTAGTCACCTCTACATCAGTACCACAAGTTTGTTCAACATGAGGGTAATTTTTTTTTTTTAAACCAAAAAAATCAAGAAAATTGTAAAAATAAAAATCGTCGTCCAGTGAAAACCACTATGGTGGCACTTTGGGCATGTAATATGATGAAAAATTGGAAAATAGGAATCATGATTAGAATCAAGCATCTATATGATCCTTCTCATACATAAGTATCTCATCCTTATCATAACAAATCCAATGTTCCCTCCATCCATCCAATCCAACTTTATCCAGATATTCTAGTTTATCTTGACCTTGACAAAGATTTGGCATCTACTTTAACTCTACTCATTGAAAACTTTTGACAGGATCTTTACCATTTTATCTCATGAAGTCCCATAGCCCATATCTAGCATGATAAAACTCTTTTGAACTCTTCGCATATAGATTACCTATCTTGGTTTTGAACATTAAACTATGAAGCATTGCTAGACACTAGGGGCAAGTTATTACACTCTTTTTTTCAAATAACTCTTGATCCATGTCTTCTATCTTATAACGTGACATAGAAATAATATTTAGGTATCGTTTATCACATAATCTCTCAAGAATTACAAAAAATTTAAAAATCTCATCAAAATCCAAAAAAGACTTACAAAATCAAAAAAATCCAAAAACATCAAAATCTTATATAGCTAAAATTCATAAACATTCAAAAAGTCAAAAAATCAAAATAAAAAACATTTCCTTGTCAAACTATGAGTCTAAGATTGAATGTAGGAAAGGCCATCATTGATGTGCCCCTGAGATACCCTAGGTCAATCCTTTAGGAGTCTGTCATAATAAAATGACAATCCATCAAGTGTCCATATCTCATCAATAAACTCATCAAATTTAGTTGAACTATGAGTCTCTGAGATTGAATGTAGGAAAGGCCATCACTAATGTACCCCCAAGACACCCTAGGTTAGTCCTTTAGGATTCCATCATAATAAACTAACAATCCATCAAGTGTTCATATCTCATCAATAAACTAGTCAAATTCAATCAACCTATGTGGTCTCTACATGAATAACGTAGGCAAGGCTAATTTTTAATGAGACCTCAAGGCCCTAGGCCAGTCCCCTTTAGGTCTTGGTCAAAACTCAAAAACCCCCAAAATATTTGAAAACTCGAAAAATGCAAAAAAAAATTGAAAACTTGAAAACCCAAAAACATTAGAAAACTTTGGAAAACTTTGGAAAACCCTAAACAACCTGAAATTATCAAAAACCTAAACATTCACATAAAACATTCAAAAAGATCAAAAATAGCCTTAAAACATTGAAAAACACCAAAAATTCCAAAACCACCCATCCTATTTCTCTTGCACTCACAATAAACTTTCATCCATAATAAATCAATTGTCACACTCACCCTTTGGTAACACAAACAAAAAACAAGTACAAAAATCAGAAAAAGTACAACCTTTAAATGCAACAAATCAAACTCTTGATCATTCTCAAACACGTCAATCAAGCCTTATATCATCATCTTGTCAAACAACCTATCAACCTACCACCATCCACTAACATGTCCTAGGATGCATCCTTCCTACAATGAGCATTATCATTGGCAATCACTTTGGATATTTATCCTCAAAACACATTACACCTTTTTGGAAAGAGATATAAATAACATTAACTGTTTGTTTTGATCTTGTCTTATAATTTATCTTGTTAACCCATTCTGAGGACCTCTCAATGATTTCTATCAAAATGATTTAGAGAGAAATGAATGGGGTATCAATCATTATCTTTTGTTTTTTGTGCTTGTGGGGTATTCTTGTAAAATAATCTTGGCACATACTTGTTTTGTTGTGTGTAGGGAGGTCGTTTTGAGTAGATTGTTGGCTATTGTGTATTCTTTGGTTTGAAATATTATAAAATTCTTAACCACATTCCAACGATGTTTCTGTATGTCAAGGTGTGAACAAGGATTATCCTATCTATTTGCAAAGTCAAATTTCATTGCACTAGATACAACACCATCTTAGTTATCATACCTTGTTGCATCGTGTCTATGTGTTATATCAAAAATAAGGAATGATGAAGTATACCAATCTCGAAAATGAGCATGTAATCTATCTCATCACCATATCTAATAAAGTCTCAAAGAATCATAAACTTGTTGGATTTTTGAATCAATCTCAAAATAAATGGTTAATCAATATCCATCTTATTCTTCTACTTCTATCTCATTCTCATTCTTCTTATTCTTTTATATTTACTAACAATTCTATCCAAGTATTGAATCTATGTGATATATCAAAAAATACATAAGGCTACACATGGCCAATGGTTTTCTATACATCATCAAATCTATCTACATCAAACATCTAAGCTTTCTAAGAAGCTTCTTTTGTCCTCACTGAGTTGAACTGATCTTAAATCTTTGTCGCGATCTCGACTCTAAATTTAAAAAAATTTATTGATTTCTCGAGGGGGCAGGGTACCAGCTTAATTCCTTCCACTAGGGCAATAGTGGGATATCCAAAAAATAAAATAAAAATAAATTTTTGATTTGAGTAGAAGCATTAATCCAAAAAGCATCAGTCTTCAAACCAGTGTAACAAGTACCTCACTTCAAAGAGGGGAAAAATGTAGACACTTAAAAATGTCTTGGATGATATTACACACTTGAATTTGATCACTAACATCGTTTCATCCTCATTTTCACCTTATTTTCACCTATTTGATTAAATAAGCCTAGTTATTTAATTAAATGCATCACTTTGATCTATTAATTTAATTGATCTAATTAGGTTAATTTCCCCCCTTTCATCCTCACCTTTCATCTTCTTGAATTTCAAATAAATTAAATTATTTAATTTTAACACCTCATGTCCTCTCATTTTGTTAAATAATCTTAATTATTTAATTAAACATCATTTTCACCCTCCTCTCATTAAATAAATAAATTATTTAATGGATATCATATTATTCCTTATCTTGTACAATTAAAATTTGGTTTTAATTACTAAATTTCTAATTTTCCTCACCCATCCACTTGCATTGGGAATATTCCAAATGAATATTCTTTTCAAACAAACTTTGTAACAAACTTTCAAAGTTGTTACAAAGTATGTTTGTTTGAATCATTCTCATCCACTGATGCTTTCTTGATCCATGTGATCTTTGATTCTCATCCATTGATGAGAATCCTTGATCCATGCTTCACACTTCATTCAATATTGACCATTGATTGATCAAATCAATTTGAGCCCTTGATTCTTCATTTTCTCTAGTATAAATACTTCATCATTTGGAGAGAAATGGATCCATCTTTTCAGAGAAAATTTATGCTCTTGAAATTCATACTCACTTGCATCCACATTTATCACTTGTTAGCATATTACCTTAATCTTAATCTATATTAGCTCAATTATCCATTAATGGCTTCCATTTTAGCTTATTTTGTATCCATTTTAGCATATATTTGTATCTATGGCTTGCATATTTGAACTTTGTTTCCATTTAGCATAGCTTGCATCCATCTCCATCAAATATTTTAGCATTTTGCACACATTTTCATCATGTTAAACTACTTTTTCATCCATTTTTCATTCATATTTCATCAGTTTCATCAGTTTTCATCAATAAAATTAATTTTAATGGCTCATATTATCATGGGTATTGGGAAAGGGTCACCATTCCACATCAATGTGACACCACTCCCCTAATAGGATAAGCTTTGGAGTATTCTAATAGGTTTCTTTTAAACTTTTGTGTTCACCTCATGCTTAGTTTAATGGTTTCTTAGTTCTTTTTATGCTTTCAAACATCTTATTGGGATTGTAGCTTAGAGGGTTAGATGTGTTTTAGATTTATTAGGATTTGGGGTATTTAACCTATACTATGACTATGATCACAATATCTATATATATATATATATATATATATAATGAAACATATAGTGCAATATCTAATAGCGCACTCTTGAATATTGAGTCACATATAACATTCAAGATAAAGTGAGAAGGAATTCATAAGAATAAAGTCTATTGTAAATGATAATACAACATAATTGAAGAGAAATACACATATCATAAAGGAAATGTACCAATTCAAACTATAATTATAAATGATAAAAGGTTGAGCCAATGCTATGTGTCGATATGCATACCTTGACTAAGTTGATTGAGTATGTGAAACCATAATAAGATTGACCATTTTCACTATTTAACTATGGGCTTTAGAATAGGGAATGTGTTGCAAACTTGGTTCCATCGTATGAATTATCGGATTACATTAGAAGTCTATCGTTCCTGGAAACTAATTTTTAGTGTAAAGGATGTGCTTTATGAATATGTCAAACCTATTGTGTCAAGCATTTGATCCATTTTCTATTTTGATTTGATGACTAAATTCATAAGAGTTTTCCACCTTTCTTCTGCTGAGCTGAGTCGATTGAATATGGCTGAGAAGTGGCATATAATGTTCACCTTGTTTTTAGGCTTGTGAAGTTAATTTTTGAGTATATATATAGGGTGAACCCGACTCATTTCATACACTTTTTAATTTGCAACATTACGCTACCCATATTTGTTGTAGTTTTCATTGAGTGTTTCTTAGTTGCTAAGAGTTTTATGAGGAAATTTTGGTGAGATTAGATAAGATATGTTGGTTGATAAGTTGATATTAAGAGGATGCAAAGATAGGAATTACAAGAGATGATTGGATTAAGAAATTGACAGGCATGGAATTCTATTCTTTTTTCTTTTTTTTCTTTAAATCTGAAAAGATTGTATGCTTTGCCTGTTGTTTTATAAATACACTAGTTTGCTTGGAATAGAGTAATAAGTCTAAATTTCTTGTAAAAGAGTAAAGGTATTATTGATTTGATTTCCATATAAGTGGTTGTATTTGATCCATATTAAGGAGTGTTTGATTGTCATCTATAGTATTATATATTAGGAATGATGAATTGGAAATATCTTGATAAGTTATTTTACCTAAAGATGTTTTGTGGATTAGAAATCTTATGAGTTATACCTAGGGTTAGGTTATCCATTGAAGGGGAGAGTAAATTATTCTTTTTTATGTTATTTGGTAGACATGGCACTGTGAATTGGGAAAAATGAATAGGTCAAATCAGAGGTTAATGTTTACCTATTAAAGGTTTACCTATGCATAGATATAATGGTCTAAGTAAAATGAGCTAGGGTAGTGTATGTGAATAGGATGACTGTCACTCAAAGTAATGATTGAGAATAATTTGGCCAAAGTAGTGTGTTTTCCTTTGGATCCATTGTTAGTTCACCATGTTTCTTTTATGCATGCTAGATCAAGATTGTAAGATCTACAAGTTCTAGTAATGTAGGGTGCAACTGTAAGCTCACTAAGGTTAAAGTTACGAGGTTTCTTCGCCAATATATTTATCAAAGTGTAGGGTCATCTATCCATTGATAGATGTGCAGGGAAACGCATATGATTATGTGATTGGAAGAAAAGTACTTGAGTGATGCTTCTCCTCCTCAACTGGTGATCAAGTTTTGTAGAAGATTCTTGGACCATCTATATCTATTGCTTGAAGCTCGGTTGAGCTATGCATGTAATTGTTTAAAATCTTGGAAATATTGTAACATGATTATTGTATTGAAAATGAAATCAATGAATAAATTTTGTTGTCATATATGTTCATTCTTTCTCTCTTTAGGAAAGATTTTTTTATTTCAATGGATTGAAGCATAACTTTATTTACTTGAAAGTGAAAACTTAGGAAATTTACTAGCGTGAACAACTGGCATGTTGCATGTGGTATCATAGCTACCAGGTTTAGCTCTGGAACCTATGTGCTCATCATACTTTCTATCCAACATTGAATAATACTAATGTTTGGAATTCTTGTACTAGAATGGTGTGTCTCAGGTTAATTGCAAGAAAGTCAGTAATAAAAAATGAGCACTACCTGAAAGCCAAGAAGGAAAGATAGGCCATTGTTTGTATGATAGAGGGTACTGACTATGATAATGATGTATGGTTAAGTGATACAAAAAACTTTAGTCACACTCTTTCCTGGATTAGTGAAGTAAAGTGAAGGATGAAGGAGGAAGCCAATTTCAACTATCTACCTACAATTTCAATAGCAAAGTTTGATTCTTTGTTGAACTTTCTAGGGATATTTCCTCGGAAGGGAGTGTCATTCTAGCATTCATATTTAGAGACCCTAGATTTATTCCATTTTTAGAAGTGATTCCAATTTCCTCAAGTAATGAATCAGAGGGTTATGTGCCTCACAACTATGTATCGAATGATAAATCAAAATGTTATTATCCATTTCAGGATAGATATGAACAAAAATTTGTAGGGTATACCCAGTTAGGTTATGTTTCATAGAGTGAATCCAAGGGGTACACTTCACTTCACTATTTGAATAGTCACTCTATGTAATTGAAAGGATTTTGAGATCCTCGAAAATAATAAAATCTTGTGTTTATCAAAATCTTATGCTCAAATCTTAGGTGGAATTTATTTTATGTGCAAATGAATGCTCATTTAAATGTTGTCCATAAGATAGTAAGAAAGTTAGTGAAACTAATAATGATGAACCTTTAGGTATAACCTTTTCTTGCAAAGATGGTGAGAATTAGGACCAATCTTTGAGGGAGTCATGAAGTTAGGCAAGGTCCAGTGGGTGATGAAGCTAAATTGGATCAAATTTTGGCTATCATTCATGAAACCAATGCAAGGTTAGTGAATCTTGAGAAGGAAGTAAGGGTAAAGGATAGAGTAAAGAAGGAAGTTCCAAATAATGAAGATGAGGGAGAAAATTATTCTCATGATCATGATCAAACCTATGAACATGAGAAAGATAAATCACCTTCTCTATCTAAGGGAACTAATAGGAAGCGTACGGCTACTTAAATTTCTAGGGATATGAGGAAAATAACCCCACCCAAATATGAAGGTATCGGAGAAGAAGCTGAGGTATGGTTGATCCAAATGGAAAAATATTACGAGATCCAAAACTATTTTGAGGTCACAAAAGCAGCATGGGGAGCTTATCACTTAGTAGGAGAAGCCTCAAACTAGTGGATGAACAATAAAATGGAACTTGGTCTTAGTTCTCTAAAACTTACATGGAATGAATTTGTGGAAATATTTCGAAAGAGATGGTTACCTCAACTCTTTTTTGACCAGAAACTCACTAACTTCAAAAATTTGAGACAAGGCGAGATGTTAGTAAATGACTATTGGGAAAAGTTTACCCACATGTTACATTATGTATCGATGTATCAGAAGGAAAAAAAATTCCACATAAGGAAATTCATCATGGGGCTTAATATTCATATTGGGGGTTAGGTATATGTTCATGGTCCAACCACTATGTATCTAGTGTATGAGGAGGCTATTAAGTAGGAGAAAAAGCTCAAAGCCATCTCCATCCCCCAAGAGAATAGGAATTGTAAGAAGTTTGTAGGATCTCAAGTTAAACCAACTCTAAGGATGTTTGAAGGTGTGCAAGATTTTTAGAAGCAAGGGGATAAGGGATTCCAAAATAATGGGAGGGAATCAAGGAAGGAACACAGAAGGAATAATTCCAATGGTGGAAATGTGAACAATGTTGGGAGTAATACTAGTAAACCTATTAAACCTGCAAGAAAGAAAGGACCAGCAATAGGCTGCTTCACATGTGGAGGAAAAAATTATGCATTGAATTGTCCCAATAAGTCTTTTGGGTCATGACCTTATGGAAATCCACTTCCTTCCCAGCAAGTGGAGTCCCAATAGAAGATTCATGTTTCTTTAGGTGATCATCAAGTGGAGTATCAAGCTACTCCAGTAGAGACTCCAGGTTTTTTTTTGGCTTACCCATTTCCATACTTATAGATACTAGAGCTACTATAAAAAAAATTCACCTAGAATAGAAAAGAAAATAACTAGGAAAGATGGTTACATGGTAAATTCATGGGTTCTGGAATATGTAAACCAGACAAGAGGAATGGTGGAACAATATTTGTTCGAAGCTAGGATTTATCTACCTTGTTTTTCTATGGAGGTAAACCTTTATGTAGCATCCTTAGGATCCTATGGTGTTATCTTAGGAATGAACTGGCTTTGGAAGCATAAAGCCAAGGTAGGCTATCATGCCAAAACTATAGAGTGCTTGGATGATTTAGGTAACCAAGTGATGTTGCAAGGGATACCTAGGGAAGTCAAGTTACTTCAAATTTCTGCTATGCAACTACTTAGGGATAAGAAGAAAGGATGTAAGTTTTTTTCATTAAATATGGAAAAGATTAAAGAATACAAGGAAATAAATCTACAAGATGGTATGGTCAATTATGGACCAAAAGATTACTAAGAGGTGAAAGAAGGTGAAATGATGGAAATTGGAGAGACAAATATGGAAATATATCCTATCTTGTGAAAGTTTGTGGATATTTTTCCAAAAGAATTACCTGGACTACCACCAAAGAAGATTTTGGATTTCTCCATTTAGATAGTGCTAGGATTAGAACCTGTTTTCAAAGTGCCTTATTGAATGACAACGACTGATTTAATGGAGCTTAAGGCACAACTAAATGAATTATTATCTAAGGGATTGGTAAGACCAAGTGTATCACCCTAGGGAGCACCAGTAATCTTTGTGAAGAAGAAGGATGATACATTGTAGTTGTGCATAGATTATCGGATGCTTAACAAAGCTATGGTAAAGAACAAGTATTCATTACCACACATTGATGAACTTTTTTATCAAGTGTGAGGAGCTTTTGTGTTCTCTAAGATTGATATATGATATGGATACCACCAGTTAAGAATCAAAGATGAGGACATCTTCAAGACTACTTTTAGAACAAGGTACAGGAATTATGAGTTTACATTCCTACTATTTAGACTAACTAATGCACTGGCGGAATTTATGAATCTAATGAATAGTGTGTTTAGGGATTGCCTAGATAAGTCTGTTTTAGTTTTCCTTGATGACATCCTAATCTATTCAAAGAATGAGGAGGATCATTGCAAGCATTTAAGGATAGTTCTACAACGACTAAGATAACATAAGTTGTATAGAAAACTCTCTAAATGCACTTTCTACCAAAATAAAGTGCAGTACCTAGGACATGTGATATCGACTAAAGGTATCTCAGTTGATCCAACCAAGATCAAAAGTAGTGCTAGAATGGCTAGTACCTAAAAATGTAACTTCTGAAGTAAGAAGTTTTATGGGTTTGGTAGGATATTATAGGAAATTTGTTGCAAATTTCTCTAGAATAGACTTTCCAATTACTTCTTTGCAGAGAAAAGGGAAGAATTTTGAGTGGACAAAAAAATGCCAAGCAACATTTGATCTACTTAAAGAGAAGTTAACTATTGCCAATTTTGAAAGTACCAGATCTTGATGGTGACTTCACTGCTATCATGGATGCATCGGGAGAAGGCTTAGGTGGAGTTTTAATGCAAGAAGGGAATAAAATTTCTTATGAATCAAGGAATTTGAAACCCTACGAGAAAAATTATGCATCAACATGGTTTAGAGTTAAAAGTGGTGGTTCATGCATTGAAAATGTGGAGGCATTACTTGTTAGGGAAGCCTTTTGAGATGGAAACTGGTCATAATGGGTTGAATTATCTATTCACTCAGCCTAATCTGAATGCATGTCAAAGAAGATGGTTAAAGTTAATAGATAATTAAGACTTCATATTAGAGGAAAATAAAATCAAGTAGCTGATGCCTTAAGTCATAGAAGACATATTTCCTCAATAGTGATAATCCAACCCAAATTTAAAGGTCACGTATTTCAAAAATGTAAGGGGGATGAGTATTATTTGTAAGTTAAAAAAGCACTCGCAAAGAATCCATAAGATGCAAGTTATGAAGGATTTTATTTTTAACCCAATGGATTGCTTAGGTATAAGGGAATGATGTATGTGCTTGACTCTGAATAATTGAAAAATATTGTATGGAAAGGAGTTCATGAAGCACCATACTCAAGAAATCCTAGTGTGACAAAAATATTGGCTGATGTGAAGCCATTATACTTTTGGAAAGGGGAGAAAAGAGACACTTCTAGATTTATAGCAAAATGCTTGGAATTTCAAAGGGTGGTACTGAAACATCATCATCCTGTAGGCTTACTATATCCACATGATATTCTAGAGAGTAAGTGACAAGTCATTAGTATGAACTTTGTGCAAGGATTGCCTATGTCAAGGAGTAAGCACAACACAATTTTAGTAGTTGTAGACAAGCTTACCAAGGTGGCACATTTTACACCAAGGAATTTAAATGATGGAGCTCATGTCCTAGCTCAAAAATTCATGCAAGAGGTGTTTAGACCACATGGAATTCCTAAGAAGATCATCTTAGATAGATATGCATGTGCGACCTCAAGGTTTTGGAAAACCTTATTTTCTACTCTTAGGACTCAACTAAATATAAGTTCACCATATCATCCAAAAAAAGATGGAAAAATAGAAAGGGTGAATCAAGTACTTGAAGACCTACTAAGAATGTATTGCATGGGTCAATAATACAAGTGGGAGGATTAATTTCCTTTGGTGGAATTTTCTTATAACAATTCCTACCATTCTACAATAAAGATGGCTCCTTTTAAAGAATTATATCGTTGAAAGTGTTGAACCTCGATAAGTTGGGATAAAATTGAAGATAGGGTGAGTCTTGGGCATGAAATTTTAGCTGAAATGGAAGAACAAGTAAAGATGATCAAGAAAAGACTAGTTGGAGCCAATGATTGGCATAAAAGCTATGCAGATGCAAAGAGAGTACCATGGAGTTTTGCAATAGGTGATAAGGTGTCGCTAAAGGTTAAATCGCATGAGTTATATCAAGTTCGGGAAGTCATCCAAACTAGCTCCATGCTATGTAGGACCTTTTGAGATTCTTGAGGAAGTGAATCTTGTAGCTTACCGAATTGCATTGCCACTATCTCTTGCCTAAATGCATAACGTATTTCACATTTCTTACCTAAAGAAGTATATAGGGTAAAATCACAAAGCCGTGTCACACTTTATAAAGGAAATGGCCAATGCTGATCCAACTTTTAAACTTGAATCACTAAAAAGTAGCAAATATGTTTTGAATTTTTAAAGGATGTAAACTAGTAAAATATGTATTTTTTAGTATATTTTATGTTTGTATTTTTTATAAGAAATCAAAAAAATATTTTAAACTAGTTTTTCATAAATTAACACTATAATTTAGTTGTTGATAAAATGCTGAAAAATGAAGTTGCACGGGATGTCAAACTTTTTATAGTAAATTTTTTTTTTTCTTTCAAATTTTTTGTGTGTATTTATAACTTGAAAATTTAGTGCATGGATATTATTTTTTCCAATTTTCATAAATATATATTTGTATATAAGTAGTAAAATGTGTGTGAATATAAAACAACTATTTCCATCGGACATCAACATTCATATTAAATATTTATCTAAAATGGAAAAAAAAATTATACCATCTTGAAATAGATTCTTTTATCTAGTGCATCATATTTTTTTCAATTTTTTTTAATAAGTTTTAGCATTTTTCCTTGGCATGGTAATCAACCTAATATTTTTTGCTGATAACCTACTTTTAGTATAAATAAAAATAATAATAATTAAACTATTAAAATAAATATATTTTTGAAGACTACACTTATGGATCTACAAAAGGGCATTTTTACATTTTAAAAAAAATGTTATTTACATGAGGAGGAGTTATTAAAACTTCAAGTTTTTTAAATAATTTTTTTTTTTGGTATATTGGACTCAAAGTGGTGCTCCATATATTTTTAGCCAACAATTTTAGTTGAATAAATTGTGGAAGTATCTAACTTAGCTAGAATGAATCTTACTAAGTCATATATTTGACCAAAATTGATTTTTAGTTAGAAATACTTAAATTCAGTTGTGCTGATATGTTGGCTGAAAGTGTGACACAACTTTGTGCTTTTACCCTATTCTAGGAGATAATCATGTAATTTATTGGAATGTTTTACAAGTATAGGACCTCAAAGTGGTAACAATCGAGCCTATCAAGGTGCTCATAACACATAAGCTTCACTTGCGTAATAGGGAGGTTCTATAGTGCAAAGTCTAGTGGGACCAGTATGTAGAGGATACTACCACTTGGAAAGACTATGCTAAAATAGACCAAAAGTTTCCACATGTTTTACATCTTTTTAAAGATTCTTGAAACACAATATTTGTTTTCTTTGTTTAGTTTATGTTTGCTACATAAAATCATCGAGGATGATGATTCACAAGGGGAGGGGAGTATATCACACCCCATTGTACATTTACCTATTTACTAAATACTATGTTAGGGTAAATATTTTGTATGTGAATGTATTTGTAATTCTGATTGGATATGTGTGTGTGTGTGTGTGTGTGTTTGAATGTACTTTGTTTAATAGAAAAGTATGAATCAATGTTTATTTTATTTGTTGCTAATGGAGTGGAAATCTGAAATGTATGGTTATTGAATTGATATTCTAACTATGGAAAGTATAATGTAAATTTTTGTATTGATGAATAACTGATTACCATGAAAATGTGTTAATTTGGATGCAGATTTAGAATCAGTCTTGTGGAAGTGAGGGGAAGTATCACTCAGGAGAAGAACTTGGTCAAAGTGACCAATAATGAAACCTAATTGAGCTTCTTTACACATGCTCACTAATAGAATGGTTGAGTCAAGTCATAGTGTTTTAGAATTGGTTAGTTATTTTAAATAGCATGATGTTTTTGCATTAGGAAGGATCTTGATTACTATTAGGAGTATTCTTGGATTATGTTTAGGGCTTTCTATATGCGAGTACTTCTTTATATTACTATGCTTGATTGATGGGATGTACATACTATGAATGTAGACATATGTATGTCGACGATAATCCATACACATGAAGGAACACATACATGACAATACATAGGTAGACGTACCTATGCAAACTTATGGACGAGTTTCTTATAAGCATGTTAATATCAAGAGGACAATGTGACATGTATGTATATATGCCTATCAATAAGATAGTAATTATTTATGCATGTGATTTTGTAATCAAATGAATATATATAAGATATATACATATATACATATGTATACATGTATTGATATATACATATGTAATGAAAAATAAAAATATGAATATGAATATGTCGACATATGTATATGTACGTATACATGCATATGGTATATATGTATATATATACATGCATATGGTATATATGTATATATATACAAATGATATTATATATGAAATGTTAACTTGATCTTATTCATTTGAATATCATTTATGTATGTACATATTTATTTTCCAAGGAATATATATTAAAATCTATATATACACACACACACACATATATATATTAGAATATATATATATACAAATATATAGCATTAAAAGTTATTTATCGATATGTACATATATATGTATATATATTTATATATATAATAAGAGTATATTATCTAGGTTGATTCATATAATATATGTTTTGGTCAATGAAATGAGAAATATAATGCAATATCTAATAACACACTATTGAATATTCAGGCGCATATAACATTCAAGATGGAGTGTGAAGGAATTCCTAAGAATAAAGTCTGATGTAAATGATAATGCAACATAATAGAATAGCAACGCATATCATAAAGGCAACGTACCAAGTCAAACTACAAATATAAATGATAAAAGGTCAAACCCATGCTATGCATCAATAACTAAGTCAACTAAGTATGTGCAACCAGAAGGGTATGTGCAGGATCATGATGGGTCAAAATGTGGCGATATTTAAGTAATATGATGGCCCATGTGACTGATGACTTTTTTATATCCAAAATTGATGAAATGAAAAGGGTTTTTAAAGGAGATTCTTAGCTTTCCACCAATATAAATTATGCTTTAATTTGAATTTAATAAATAATTTTATTCATTTTCTATTTGAATTATGACTAAAGTCCTAATTTATAGGTTGATTTGAAAACATCTATAGCTTTCAAACGGTATCACATTTTTTGAATCTGAAACATGCATCACATTCTATACTTTGCATACTATAAGATTAAAAAAAAAAAATGAATTTCATGAAGTTTTAACCAAGTTAAGGTGGTCAGACATACGAGTTTTTATATATTTTTTAAGTTGTAATAAAAAAATCATAATTAATTATTTACTTAGAAAAAAATTACAAAAAACTATGCATCACATCGGGACATGAGTCCTCTACTTATATCTAAAATATTATAAAATAATGTTACCATTTTATTGTGGTTAGGGTGGTCAGATAAACACCTACTTCTTATTTTTTCCCTGAAATTTATGTACTACTGCATTGAAATTTAAAATTTTCACCAAATAGATTTAAAAAAAAAAAACTAGTAGTTTAGAAACTACGTTCAATTTTCTACAAATTTTATTTTTACATATTTTTGAAATAATATAGATAACTTATTCAAATTTTTACGTAAAGTTGCCTAATTCTAATTTTTTGAATTTTCATCGCCACTTAAGGGCCTATTTTTTCCTTAATGATCCTGCACATACCTAGAATAAGATTGACCATTTCTACTATTTAATCATGGGCTTTAGAATAGGGAATGTGCTGCAAACTTTGAGCCATAATATGAATTATTTGATTATATTCAAATTCTATCATGCTTAGAAACCGATTTTTTGTATAAAGCATATGCTTTATGAATATGTCAAAACTGTTGTGTCAAGAATTTGATCCATTTACTACTTAGATTTGATGACTAACTTCATAATATTTTTCCACCTTTCTTTTGTTGAGCTGAGTTGATTGAATATGGCTGAGAAGTGGCATCTAATGAACCTTGTTTTTAGGCTTGTGAAACTAATTTTTGAATATATATACATGGTGAACCCACCTCATTTCATACACTTTTTCATTTGCAACATTATGCTGCTCATGTATGTTGTGGTTTTCATTGAGCGTTTCTTAGTTGTTGGGAGTTTTGTGAGGAAAATTTAGTAAGATTAGATAAGAGAGGTTGATTGCTAAGTTTATATTAAGAGGAGGCCAAGCTAGGAATTTTGAGAGATGATTGGATTAAGCAATTGGCATGCATGTAATTCTATTCTTATTATGTTTTTGTCTTTAAATCTAAAATAATTGTTTGCTTTGCATGTTGTTTTAGAAATGCACTAGTTTGCTTGGAATAAATTAATAAGTCTAAATTGCTTGTAAAAGAGGAAAGGTCTTATTGATTTGACTTCCATATAAGTTGTTGTATTTACTCCATATTAAGGAGTGTTTGATTGACGTCTATAGTATTATATACTAGGAATAATGAATTGGAAATATCTTGATAATTTATTTTATGTAAAGATGTTTTGTGGATTAGAAAGCATGAGTTATACCTAGGGTTAGGTTATCCATTGAAGGGGAGGGTAACTTATGCTTTTTGGTAGAGATGCCATTCTGAATTGGGAAAAGGAAATGGGTCAATTCAGAGGTTAATGCTTACCTATTGAAGGTTTACATATGCATATATATAATGGTCTAAGTAAAACAAGCTAGGGTAGTGTATGTGAATAGGATGACTATCATTCAAAGTACTGACTGAGAAGATTTTGGCCAAAGTAGTGTGTTCGCCTTTGGCTCCACTATCAGTTCACTATTTTCCTTTAATGCATGTTAGATCAAGACTATAAGGTCTACAAGTTCTAGTAATGTAGGGCACAACACTAAGCTCATTAAGGTTAAAGTTACGAGGTTTCTTCACCAATCTCTTCGTCGAAGGGTAGGGCCATCCATCCATTGATAGATATGCGGGGGGTTGTATATGAGTCTATGGTTGGTAGAAAAGCACTTGAGTGGTGCTTCTCCTCCTTAACTGGTGATCAAGTTTTGTAGAAGATTCCTTGACCATCTATATCTATTTCTTGAAGCTCGGTTGAGTTATGTATGTAATTTTTGATAATCTTGGAAATATTGTAACATGATGATTATTATATTGAAAATGAAATCAATGAATGGAATTTGTTATGTCATATATGTTCATCCTTTCTCTCTTTAGAAAAGAAAATAAATTATTGCAATGGATTGAAACATAGCTTCACAACTGGCATGTTACTACTCTCTAAATAACCAAAGTTTTTCATTGTATAATAATTGCAGGTTGGAGAGCACTAGGTGTTATGAAATATTCAACCTACATACTATTGTAAAACCCTCTACATGTAACAACTCAATTTGTTAGTCACCCCTCAATTCAATTTGATTAGTTTTATGTATCCTCCACTTGCAATCCCTTCTCGATCTCTCCACCCTTGAGCTTAGAACAAGCAAAATGGAATCACTCACAACCAAGTAAACAATCACAAGCCATCCTTGATCTTACAATCAGCCCTATGTTCATAATACAAATATCATGCACACTTTATCTTTTTAGATCCTAGACTACATTCTAGAAAATTTAGAGTCATATATCTTCACTCTTAGCACATTGGCATGATGCCACATGAGAAAGTAAATCTATATCTAGGAGCATATCTTGTTTTCATTATTAATTATAGTTATAATTTTCCTTAGCTCTATATAAATCCACTTAAATACCCCACTCTATAAATTTTCCACATGACCATATAGCCCATAAAAACAAGTACTCATGATTTCTCAAATTAATGATTACTTTTAAATTCTTATACTAGTCTTCTTTGAAGAATTTTTTCATTAAAACAAGGCCTTAGCACCAACCAAAAAAATCCTAAGGTTGAATGAATCTAAAAAGCACACTAAGAGAGATGACCACTAAACTGAACTTAAAAAATAATGAAAAATCGTAAGGATATATAATTTTGATCATTACACTAATTTAACATTTATTTACATATTGTATGGTAAATACATATATTCTTTTTCATTTAATTATTGATTTACACATTTATCACTCCCAATCTAATTTAATTTACTAATAAGTTATATACATTTAATTAATTAACCTAAACCAATCTTTAGAAAAAGTGTACTTTCTTTTAAAATAAAATATTTGAATAAATATAGCTTATTATATATAAACATGAAATTATTTAATTATATCTCATGATAAAAATATGACTTACATGTTTTTTGTACATTAGACAAGAAAAATAAGAACCATAAGTTATTTAATGAGATGATCTTGATTTTCTCTTAGCAACTTTAAAATGTGATAACTATAGGAATGTACCTATTCGTTTTTAATGGTAGGTTTGATTTAATTATGAGAGTGTATTTATAGTTAAATGGTAATGCTCAATGATTTGTCTAGTAAGATAAGTGTGCTTGATCTTTAGGGTGATTTTATGGTTAAATGAAGTAGTACTAGGTGGGTGATCTAGAAAGTTCAACATTTCGTGTGCGAGAATAATCTTGGTGCAACATGGATTAATACTCATTAAATATGGATCAATCAATTTGAATCAAATAGTTTACAATTCGATCCTTATAGAATATCATACTTGATAAAATATTTTGTTACTTCTCATTTAAATTTACAAAATTTTAGAATAATGTATGATGAATATTATCCATAGATTACAATTTATTAAATATATGTAGTTTCCTTTTTAAATCAATGCATCAAACCAATGTATCATTTAAATTGGGCACATTTTAAGAATCAAACATTCAATCATAATGTTAAGCTTCAACTATATAATCATCTTATTTTTATTAACAAAAAAATATCTTCAATTATTGAACTGTTTGATATGTAAAAACAGCTTTTAAGAATTTCTAGTTCGCCTTTAGATCATATTTATTGCTTACTTTTGTTTTATATTTGCAAGATGTGTAATTGTATTCTTTATATCCTCCATACATTATATCTTTTGAGTGTTAAAAATCACTACTTTGAAATGTTTTTGGATTTGATTGTATGAAATATTTTATCAACATTTGAAAACACATTATAATTGATCATCTAAATAAAAATAAACAAATAAAAAAATATCTATACAAAAAATACAGTAATTTCCATTATCAAAAAAGAGATTATTGTTTGCCTAGATTCTTAAAAAATCACATTATTTACAAATTCTTATTGTTTCTCATTTTCAATTTTTCTTTTTTAAGCAAAAGTGGCAAAGTCACTAAACAATTTTATTAAATTAAAATAAAATGTTACAAAACCTTGTTCAAAAAAACATACTGACAGAAAAAAACTAAGAAAAAAATCTCTGATTATAGCTCAATTCAAATCTTTACACTACAGAAACATCCTAAAAATGAATAACCTTACCTACAGAACAATTTAAGAAGAGGGCACGAAAACCCTTCATACAGAATAAAAAAAAGTGCCAGGAAATTTTTTAAAATTCAATTATGAGAACCCCCGTTACCCCGACCTCCCCTCCCCCCCTTATGTGCACATTCGGCTTGTTATTGTGGAGCTCACATTCAGCTTAATATCTCTGTAGAAAGATAGAGGAAACGAACAAGGAGTGCCTCCAAATCTTTATTTCCTCTAAACTAAATCCTGCTATGGATACAGTTATTGCAGGGAGGGGCCCTCTCCATTTTATAGATATGTTGAAATATGTTAAATGTGTCTGCATTTTACTTCTTCCCCTTTGTGCCAAATCTCAAATAAATCCAATTTGGAGTATGCAAAATTAAACAAATCTTCCATCGCCCCTGCTCTGTGGTAATGCATGGTAACATCCTAAATAAGATAAGATAAAAGATCAGATTTAGACTACAATGATCTTGTGAGCAGTAGCAGTTTAAATCCAAATGATAAGATAAGAGCAAAGTGGGATTTTGATTGGGGTCGTTGCTATACTTTTAGCCAAGAGGGCACATTACTTGTATATCCAGATGGAAGAATCAAAACTCCCATAACATGCATTCTGAGACCATATCCACTACGCCAAGCATCACCCATGCCACCAAAAGCAACAGAAAATTCACCGCAGCCATTTTAGAAGCATTTCCCTCAGCAACACATGGACCTGACAAATGGAAAACCAAAACAATTGCTGCTTCTTCATCAGACCATTATAACAACCATAATATCAGTGACATCCACCACTTTATGATCACCAAGATCTTATAATGTGGCAAAGTGATAGCATATAATCCTTTTCAATTAATACCCAAAATTAAATTTGAGTAGAATTTACAAAATCATAATGCATTTGTACAAACTAATAAATTTCATAGAATTTAGAAAAATTTAATTTAATAATATGTGATATGAATGTAGACTCTTTCAATTTTTTATGGTAATGAAATTATTTGTGTGACCACCACATTATAAAGTACATCATTGTCTATGTAGATAAATTACATGAAACAAAAAGATAAAAGTACTATATCTTCCACCACTCTATAATGAAATATAAGCTTGCTATTAATATCTATTTATGAAGTCAAAACATGGTTCACTACCATTTCTATACCTTTATGAAGATTAGAATGTGTAGATATTTTTACCAAAAACTAAGTCAACATATATTATACACATTATTAAAAGAAGCCCCATAAGGCCCAATTTTGGTTTGGTCTCTATATATTCCGCATACTTTATTATTTTATATGTAGCTAAAATAAAAGTCTATTATGTCATGAATTTATTTGCCTACTTGCATGTTAATTTCGAGCATGTAGGCGAATTGGAAGGCCCTTTACTAGGGTAGGAAGTGGATAGTAACAGATTCGGTCATCTTCAATTGGTTCCCACCTGCATAAACATACCATAAGTTAACTAGATTGGTGCTTTAATGAATATTTACTTCAAAATCATTAATTTTTTCCATAATATTCTTACAATGGATGTACTCTAAAAAATTCTAGACAATCTCACCTAAATTTAGTGATAAAGTTATGTAGGAAGAGCGCAATCTCAAATCTAGCCAAATGGTATCCTGGACAAAGCCTAGCACCTTTCCCAAATGGCATATAGCATGGATTCTTAGACAAATTCTACAAAATAAATGAACAAGTTATATCAACTTAGTATTATGCAGTAAATAATACCATCTGTAATGTTCACAAATTCATGAATAAATAAATGAGATTGGTGCCTTGACATACTAGGGAAGACTCATCTTTCCAACACCATGGATTGAATGTGAATGGTTTGGGATATAATTTTTCATCTAAATGTGGTCCAACTAGGAGCACATACAGTGACCACCCTTTGGGAATGACAAAATCTGCATTTTCACTCAATTAGTTTACAATAGAATAACATCAAAATTTTCAACCTTCTCACCTAAAGAAATATTGAATTTAAATCAATATTTTGCTAAATTGAACCTTTAAATTTGACATCATCTTCTGCTTGTCTATAAACCCCTTGGGCTATACTACCCAATCGAAGAGTTTTTTTATCACCTTCCAAACAAACCAAATCACACACATGGATGTTCAATTGCTTGGATAAGCAATTCAATAATGTTGAGATGACAATATTGTGATAATAATATTAAATTTTGTACTCACACAATGAGTGAATTTCATTTCTTCATAATTTTCCCATGTAATCTTACTATTCCCAATGTTCTTCAAGAGAGAGTCATGCTCAACTTGCATAATCAATACTTGAATTGAGTATGTAACAAAACATCATTTTAGGGATCAATTTCTTATTACATAGTAATGTTTTATAATAACCTATTTTTTATGACTGTAGAAATATAGTCTAAATATTGGGAGTGAGAAACAAAATTCACTTTATAGTCTAAGTATACTAAAATATAAGGCATGTACCTTGTGTGTCTATTGTCTCACAAAGTAACTAGTCAATGGAATGTGTGTCTATTGTCTAGAAAAACTTTCTAAATGTTTTTTTCTTAAGTAAGATACACCTAAATAATATTCATCTTAAAATTACTTTTAAAACTAGAATACTTATTTTAAAAAATTAACCCTACAAGTTCACTTTACTAAGTCCTTTGTATAAAGGAATTTAAATAATTTCCATCAACAATATATTTTCTCTTAACTAAAATTAGTAACATAAATAATCATCTATTTAAGAGCTATTTATATATTTGGGACCATCTTAGTACACTATTCATTCTTGTGCCTAATAAGTATTAGTATTTCATAATCTATTGTCTATATTTTAGCTACAACTAAACACTCACCCTTAGCTCCTCCAATGCTTTTGGATTGTCCATGAGGAATTTTATAGCAGATGCCATGGTTGTGGAAGAAGTCTCATAATCAACAAAGAACATAAATAATAAAAAGTCTCCAGTAACTTCATTTGACCAAGATTCTTCTTTCAAAATTTTGGTCAATAGATCATTATGAATCACTTCAGGATGTCATCTTCTTTCCTATAGACACTCTTTAATCTTTCTTAGGAGTGTTTCTCTTCCCTGCATTTCTCCTTATAAAGCATTAGTATTGTATCCAACTACATTGGTATTTATCAAATATTAATGAAATTAGATCAAGTACCTTAATCCCTCTTGAATAATTAGATCCTGGGAATTTGATAGGGACTTGAAGGATAGCTATAACAAATGCCTCAAAAGCCTCGTAGATTTCTTCCATCTCTTCATAAGTAGGTAAGTCCAATAATTTTTTTCCCATAATGTTTAGAAGAACCTATGTATTTGAGAAAATTATTAATGTGAAATAAATACTAGACTAATTAGAAACTAAAACTTTTTAGAATAATTATACAAATACCAATAAAAATTAGAAAGAGCTAATAAATGTATACTAATATGAAACAAATTGTAATAATTACAATGCAATATGTTACGTGTGTGTGAGAGAGAGAGAGATATGTTACTATCTTATTGTTGTACTATAGAAAAATAATTTAGGATATCAATTGAAAGACTTATAGCTTGAAGTAAGATAAATGTTTGTTCAATTAAGTACTTAATGTTTATGAGTTATATTCAATATTAAAATATTAATTATTATTTTTTAATGACATTTTATTTTAATGAAGCATATATCTTAACCCATTTTATTTGAAAACTTTTTAAAATTATCAAAAATTAAATTGATTTTAGATTTTATATTTATTATAATTTTTTTACCTAATCTTATCATCAACTCTTTATATTTTAGTGAGTAGAAGTTTTAATATTGTGCTACTAGTTTTATATTATTTTTTTAGTAATTCTTCATAGAAGAAATATTAACATTAATATGCTTTAGTACAACTATTAGTTTTGTATAACTATTCTCTTAAAAGAAATGAAATTGAATAAATTTTTTAATAATATTAAACATAAAATTATCAAATAAAATATTTATTTAATTTTTTTAAAAATTTTCTTTTCTTAACTTCTATTTATTTTTAATGTTAATGATTCAATATTAGTATTATGGATTGTTGACAAACTTCTCTTTCTACCTTTATAAGTAGTAGGTTGCAAAGTTTAATCCTCACCTAGATAAATATTTAAGATTAATATTTCTAAATAATAATGATATCTTCTAGACTTTCTAGTAGGATCTATGCTTTGAAATTCACATTTTTATGAGTTGAAAAAAGAAGTCAAAAGACATTTTTTGTTATTTGAGGTAGGGGAATCTCAAACAACAAATGTTATGTGGGATTTTTACTTTTAAATGTTTTTAGAAATATGCATTCGAGAGAATACTTTATGAAATGAACATATACAATGTACCTTATTGCATTCCTTTTAAAGATGGATGACACCCTTTTGTTGCCATCTTTGCATTTCTACAGTGTAGAAATTTTGTATATCATCCATGAAGACAGGCATTAGATTCTTACGCTTCAGCAAACTGACAGTAGTTGCATGGAGTTTTCTATGAAAATCACCATGGACAGTAGTTGCCCTCATTTTCTAAAACATATCTATTGAATTCTAGATCAATTGATACAACCATGTGTGGCATTCCAAACAAATTAGATCTAAAAACTAATCCATACCTACATTACAATTAATTTACATTCTAATCTTCAATCTACCATTTAGAAAGAAAAAAACACCTAAATTTTAAGTCTTAAATAATTTCCCAAAAAGATAGAATTGCAAAGAAATAGAAGTAAATTTCTATCTTCAAGAACCCACACAATGTAGAATTTATTACCTCTTTTCGTGGTCATCAAGAAATTTTCGTGGTTGAAGGGAGCTCAAGCCTCGATAGAAACCGATTGATTCTCCTATCAATGGCCATCCACTAGACCCTGGTGGCAGTGATATATGATGGTTCTTTTTTCTTCCTCCTACAACCCATAATATCTTCCACACAAGCAATTTCACACATAATATTCCTCCCATTAGAGCCCATTGCTGCCAATATGAATACCCATTGAGTAATGACAGTTCCTCCATTGTTCAAAGCTTTCAAGAATAGATATAAATATCAAATCCCACTTTGGTTGCCAACAATAGAATAGATCATTTTACTTTGTATTTTGTAAGTTGGAAGATCTCTTTATATACTTCCTCAACCAACAAATATTCTATTATTGTAACATTTTTTTATAAAGGTCTTAAAAATGATTATAATTTTTCCAACCACCAAAGATTCTTGCATTTAATTTTATTTAAAGTTTCAACAATCTACAAGAGAAAATTGGATTTTTTGAAAAGAATGATAAATCAAGTAGTCTTTTCTTGGATACAACATTTTCTAAAAATTATAAAATAAACAATCTCTCTCAACGACCCAAAATTCTCTTATTTAATTTTAGATCAAATTTTATATAAGGATGGGTTATATATTTGAAATAATTTATTATTCACTATTTTAAAAAGGTATTTAAAATGGTGATATTTTTTCAACCACTAAAGATTCTTTCATTTAATTTTATTTAAAGTTTCAACAATCTAAAGATAAAAAATGTCATCTTTAGAAAGGATAATAAGACAAATAGTCTATTGAGATTCCAACAATTTCAAAGCTTAAAATCAAATAATCTTTTTCAACTATCCAAAATTCCCTTTTTTTAACTTTAATTCATGGAGAATTATATATTTAAAATATTTAACTTTTTAACAAATTTTATTGTCATAATAAATTAGAAAATAACAATGTTTCATACTTATTTATTAATGTTATCTTCTCCCGTAGTTGCGAGTGAGCGCCAGCTACTCATTACAAAATTTCATTTAATAATGTTATCTTTTCATTATTTGAATTTTTAAAAATTTTGTATATCATCATTAACATTATTAAAAGTTGTCAAAATTAATGATTACCGTAATATAATATAATTACCGTTATCTTGGCTCAGAGAATAAAATTAATGATTACCGTGAATTTATGATGATAGGTGAAATAGAAGGGTTAATGCTATAATTTAATATTTACCCGGTTAAATTTACATTTCATTGGTAGAGTAATTCAACGCAATTAATAGAGGGGTTATAATAAAAATAATATTGCGCTAGTAAAAATAATGTGATAACTAACACGATTTAATATTAATATTTTTTAAGTTTTTTATTTTTTTATTGAATAAAGATGAATTTAGAGTGTAATGGTGTCTTAATTTTGCTGTATTGGTTGTTTAATATCTCTTAAGTTATTTTTTTTATTGAATAAAGATGAATTTAGAGTGTAAGGGTATCTTAAGTTTGTTGTATTGGTTGTTTAATATTTCTAAGTTATTTATCATAGTGTCAATTTTAATGCAATTTAACATGAATATTCTTGTAAATAATGTGATGAAATTGTTTGTGACGGCTTAGTATTAAATTATTTAATGATGGTTACATAATCTTAGTGTGGATTAATATTATTATTACTAAGTAATATTAAGAAGTATTGCTAAGTGATTTTTGGATTCCATTGTGTGCAATTTTTTTGCTAAATGATGATGCAAAAATTTCACACACAATCGAATCAAAAATCACTTAGCAATAGCATTATGAGTTGTGGAAACTTGATATCACTAATATTAAGAAGGTTAGTATACAAATTAATTAAGAGTCAACATTAACATTAACTCTATTGCAACATTAATGATTGAAATATTAATGTTAATGATAAAATATAATATTAGCATTTAGGAAAATATAAATATCAATGATTAAAATTAATAAATGCAAGATTAACATTCTAGATAAACATACATATATGATAATATTATTATTACTAAAAGTAGTCATCATTTTTACCACTATTATATCATTTTTTACTAGCACTCTAACATTAAGTGACTTGAAATTAATGATATTTGAGTGAAATTAATATTATTAAAACTTAATATATAAAATATTGACCAAGGACATTATTAATATTATTAGTAAAAAGTAATGATTTAGGGAAGGCAATATCATTACTTTAATTGCAATGTCAAATTAAACTATAATTATTACTATAATTTTACCTAAAGTAAATAATTGCTAATCTTTGAAATTGTATCTTGAATAAATATATATATGATCCTTGTAAATTTTATATTTTTATATTTACCTATACACTATCTTAAATTTATCATTTTATTTATCTTGTTTACTATTTAATCATATCATTAATGTTTAAATATAGACATTGGGTGAAACAAGAATGTTGATATCACTTAAGACTATTGCTATTTTATCTATTATAATTATTTGTTAATAAATAGTTAGCATGCCCTTATTAATAATCACTAATCATGTAATTATTTTTAAATATAAATATTAGCAAGTGAAGGGATATAATTTATGTTGGAAAGTAAATATTAACTATGTAAAATAAATATGTATATATATATTTTAAAAAGAGACACTACAATAAGCATGGTTACATAAATAGGATTCCCATAAGAAGATGAAGTTAAAATATTTGAATATAGAATTTGAAATATTTTATGATAGTAGGTTAATAAAAATATTGAAAGTATTAAATAAGGAAAGTATGTTTATATTATGATAGTAATTTGGTTAATAACAATAATATGTATTGGATTTAATAATAATGATATGCTTAATGTGAATTTGAGAGTAGAAATTAATAATATTATTTGATTAAATATAGTTATAATATTAATGTTTATGAAGACTAGTTAGTGATATGGTTTTTTTGGTTAGATGGAAGTAATTTTAGTAAGGTAAACTAAGATTAAAAATAAAATAAAATTGATTTTTAAAGTGAACCTTTTTCTTTAATAGAGGTTAGTGTTTGAATCAATCAACACTAACATCTTTATTATTAAGATTTAATTGTCTAATAAATAATAACATTAACATTGGTAATGAAATTTTTTAGCTAGGAGGACAAATTTCTGTTGATGATCAAGCCTTGGCATGCTGATTTCAACCCCTCTTCTGAAACCTTCCCTAAAATCCTGATTTGGGTTCGACTTCCTAATTTTCCACTCCATTTTTGGATTGACTCCCTTTTAGAGGAAGTGGGTGAGGCTCTTGGTGATTTTTTGCTAGTGGATGATGCATCTTCTGATATGTTTCACTCTACCTTTGCCTGCATATTGGTTGAAATGGATATTTCAAAAGGGTTGACTGCCGAAATTCTACTTAAAACTTCTAAGAGTTCTTGGGTTCAAGCTTTGGACTATGAGGGGATTCCCTTTCGATGTAGAAGATGTTTCAAAATAGGTCATGTTGTTACTTAATGTGGTTTTGAGAAAAAATCCATAAAGGCTACATGGTGGAAAGATACTTCCCCACAACACTACACGATTGTGAAGAAGGTTGAGCAACCAAGGAGCTTCTCGGAGGTTGTTGCTCAGGAATCACAAGGCCTTGAGGCTTCCTCTCCAGTTGTCTCTAATGGCAGGATTGTTGATGCTTTGCAAGACAACAATGTTGTGCCCCCTTTTGAGGTTGAGAGTGGGCCTTTGGCTGCCACTTCTTGTGACAGTGTTCCGACTACCTTTTCGAGTGGCTCTCCTGATTTGACCACTCTTGCTAAGAGGAATATAGATAAAATCTTTAAGACAACGGTTATTGGCTTTCCTCCTATGGACAATGGTGTGCTGGCTTGGCTTGATAAGGTAGCGCAAGTGGAAGAGGGTTGGATCACTATAAAGGGAAAAAAAGATAAGTCCTTTAAACCTCCTTTTGACATGACTCTCTGCTCCCACAAGAGCAATTCTAAATGTAAATCTTGATGGTTCTTGGTTGGGGAGCTAGTTTTTGGCCAGTTGCTGGCTGTTTGATGGCCTTTTTATCCTTGGTTGTTTGTGCCTTCATGTCTTTAAGTTTTGACATTTAAGTTTTGACAACCTTTTGGTTTTGGGTTCCATATCCATTCAAAATCTACTTGTAATGGGTTTCGGGGTCCCATCAAAACCTATTTTTGCCTTAATCAAAAACACTGGTAATGATTAATGGGGACATTAATTTTAACATTTAAACTTTAGTTAAACATGATCATCATTATAAGCTTATTGATTAAGTTATGATGTTGCTATGTGATAATTAAAAATACTAAATGAAAATACGGTTATCACCTCTAAGAGTTATTTGTTGATCTGATAATATCATTAAGGTTTAAATTATGATTAATTAAAATAATAATAATAACATTATTATTGTTAAGGATTTATCTTGTATTAATTAATAAAAACTTCATGAGAGTTGAATTGATAGTAGCAAAGATTCCTTATGAATATTTGGTAATAATTATATTAAAGATGATAGTAGATTTTATGTTGTAATTTTATGCTAGAGAAATGTTACTCTTGATACTAGAACCATTTATGCTACATCTTAGGGCATGCGCGAAGGATATTCATTCACCTGCTCTCATTATCCTCTCTCCTCTTACACTAGCGACACATATGTAATAAAGTTGCATAAGCAACTAGTTCAATGTGTATAGTTTGCATACCAAGCTCATGCATGGTTGTCAATTATTAGTGGTTTCCATGTTGTGGTTTAAAAAAAAATTGGTTGTCTTTGTCTAGTGTGCAAGATTTTGGGCATGACACCAATGCTACACTAAGTTCAACTCTCATGAACAAAGTGAAGCAAAAATGCCAAACTCACCTTATGGGGTACAAAAAGGACATCAATATAAGATCAAAATCAATCAAAGGGGCTTTGCTTAATACATGAAAGGTCACACTATAGGGAACATCATACTTGACATCACCAACAAAAGAGGAATAGTCAAGGAACAAATTATTCATGCCTTAGGGAATACTAACCACAGAATTGCCACTAAGAGGAATGCCATATGCCAAGAAAGATCACACTCTTGTAGGAAATCAAGCATAATATCACCACAAAGAAGACATACCACATAGATCAAGAAAGCCACACTTCAAAAAAAGTCACACTTCCTAGGAGATGTATGTTATCATCGCTAAGACTTGGGAACATGCAAAAAATGAGCAAGGGACTATATTCCCCCCTTAAAATTTTAAAATACTTTCTATGTTTGTATTTTAAGAGGAAAGAGGGGAAGAGGAAATCCTTAAAAAGAATGCTTGATCCTCCCAAAACTAGTTATCCATTCCCCCCAAGTGTAGAGACAAGGATAGCCACACCAAGGGCTATCATGTTGATGCCATGAAAAATATGGTTGCACTTAAGATTGTACCACCATGAATGGCAATGAGCATAACACATAAAGCTACGGTCAATGCCACATAGTGATGAGCAACATGATAGGATGAAGATCATTATTGATAAGAGGAATTAGGTGCATAAACATGAGGAAGAGCACCGCAATCCTTAAGGTGTTAAATTTTATTGCTCAAGGCCCTACATTCATTGGAAAAATGAACATGGAGTCAATGATATGCTCAAAATGAGCTTTTGTTATAGAATTTTTTTCTTGTTCTTGGAGGAATAATTAAGTGGTCTCTGAGAAGCATGATTGACAAGATAGTGTATTGATCAATATTAGGGGACATTTCTTTCTTAGCACAAGATTTCATACACATAGTATATGATAAGGCATTATCTATGAAAATGAAGATAAAGGTTGGAAACCTAGACCCTACTTGGAAAAGTACGGTATAGACTTAGTTATATGGAGATGACATATATAAATATCCTTTCTTTTATTCATAAATATATAGTGATAAAATTTCATAATTAATATTTTAGCATGTGTATCTATATAACTTATGTGCATTCACTTCCAACACAACATACATGTACCTAATGCATACTATAAATTCAACATTATATATGTGGTATTTAATAGCTCTTTTAATTTTCTCAAATTTAGAGTACTATTTCTCATTAGGAGAATGGAATTTAGAAGGGATCTCTAAGTAGTTCAAGTTGTTTGTACCCTCTCATAAAGAACTTTATTCCATCCACTTTTTGTTGGATGCATTAGATGATCATGAAAACATTCCTCTAGATTTCAAAAATTAGAGATGAAAAATAAAAACCTAAATGCATATACTACAGTTAGAATTAGCCTAGCATTGAAATGGTCAATTATTCCAAGTTAATTTTCTTGATTATTCAGAAACTCCTCCCTCACTTAAAATCTGTTAATAATTTTAATAAAGCATTGGAATCTCCCTCATCCTAGACATTTGGACTCTCTTGGTTGTTTCCTTGCACATGAGAGCACCAAATCATCAAGAAGAGTGTGTTAAAAGGCAACAAACTTTAGTAGAGCCTTATCTAAGATTACATTGAGGAAATTCAAAAAATAAAAGAAATATTGACATTTATCCTACAATAAATATTCAACTAGAAAGATGATATGAAATAAAACCCTTGAAAAATCAAAATTCATCCATTTAAACCATTAGGTAAACCACTATATGTTTATAATTATAAATCATAGTTGTAGCAAAATCAATGATTGGATTTAAACCCTCGACTCCCCAAGGGAAAAAAATTGTGGCAAAGGCTATGCATCCCTCAAAAGGGCATGGCATGGCATGTGCCCATGGTTCTCCTGCCCGTGCAACGCAAACCTGCCCCTCTACAACTGACAAGTTTCGTGTTGTATTTTTTCGTGCTCTAGATTTGGGTTTTGTGTCCGCCTACCTTTTTATGATATATAATATTAACATCATATGAGTTATAGGCCGAAAGCTTTTATAGATTTTTTTTTAATCTTTTATTTTTAAATATTTGTTTTTTTTGTTATTAACATTTCTATCTATATTATTTATTATAATTTTTATATACATAGAATTAACATTTCTATTTATATTAAATTTTAAAAAAATAAAAATTATATTTACATTTCTATTTTTTATTTTTTTAAATTTAATTTTTTGTTGTGGGATTTTCATTTCAGTGAAAATCTTTTGTCTTTCTTATGGTAGATTATTGAGTAATCACAAATGTTGATTAAGAAAATATAGGCAACAAATTTTAAAACGGACTTTAAAATTTACATTCATAATTTTAGATGATATATATTTACAATTTTGGATGATAAAAAAGGACTTTAAAATTTAATGATTATTGATTTTAGTTAATAAAATTGACTTAGTACAGTTTAATTTTTTTTAATAAAAATGCTTATAAAAGATTTTAACTAAGTTAAAGAAATATTCTAAAAGTTAATTTACAAAATTAGTTTTCAATCAAAGTTAGTTTTCTATTGTTATTTTTTAAAATAAAGTTAGTTTACAAAATATTATATGATTGAAAAGTTTTGCAAGTGGAAAAAGAAATTTGAAAATCTAATAACTAAGATATATCTAAGATAAAATAAAGTTGAAAATCTTAAATAAAGAACAAGCTCCCAAAATATTATCTAGATATGGATAGATAATATTGTAAAGATTTGTGTAGAAAATTTATTATATTTTTATTCTATTAAATTAATAAACAAAATTATTACAATTTTTGGCTAAATTGGACACTGAGATTATTATTTTTAACTAAATCTTCATATTCAGGCACCTATAGCGGCTAATAGCGGCTAAACCGTGAGGAATTTGAAGATGATGCAAACTATAGTCCCATCACATTTTGTTTCTAAAAATAATTTTTTCAATTTTTTTGGAATCAGATTGCACTTTTTTTTTTCAGAAAGCAACATTTTAAAAAAGTGACGCTCACTGTATACAACATAACTTTTTTTGTATGAAGGATAAAATTCTATTTTTTTCGAATTTAGATTTGTAACTATGATATCTAGCACTTTCATTTGGTCTCATATTTTTATTGAATATTTTTTCCTTAATCAAGTTTCAAAGTCAAACCAATTTCAGACGTAGGCAGACTGTATACAACATAACTTTTTTTATATGTATCGAAATTCAATTTTATTTTTTTTAATGGATCAAGGACATCAATACCCAGCCCAAATGTATTTTTTAAAATTTTATTTTGATAATTTTCTATTTTTCCATATGTGTAGAACAAAGAGCTTGATTTTCAGTGAAAAACCTATGTTTAATAAAACTAAAAAACACATACATAATAAAACCAAAACATATTAAAATTATATTTATTGGATAGCTCATTCTGAGGACTACTTGATTCTAGTTGGGTTTGTGAAGATTCCTCCATTTTCATCTTCAACCCGAGCTTCGAAGTGCCTTTTTTTTGTGTCTGAGATGGGGGATGAGGGATAAGGGGGTTCATTTGAACCCATAGGGGTTTGAGTGAACCTCTTTGAAGGGGTTCGCTCGAACCCCTTTTCTATGCATTGTTTTGGTTTTTTGGTGGCCAAGATTCAAAGGGGTTCGGTCGAACCCTGGTTCGAGCAAACCCCTTTTTGGTTCGGTCGAACCAGTAGGTTCGTATGAACCCCTAAAATCACTTTTTTGCCTTGGGGTCATTTTTTGTGAGTTTTCCTTCCTCACTTGAATTGTAAACCACTATTGTGGCTTCACCCATCTATCTATATTTAACATTTCTAAGTGATAAATAATTCTATGTATATCAAGATATCTTTTAAATATCTTAATAAAAATATTTTATTAATTTAAATTTTCAACTTTCCTTTTTCACTTGCAAATACACCAATCTAATATCATAGACACCAACCTAAAATAAATTAAGAGACACTTGTATACACTAAAAAAAATACCAACCTAAACTAGTGTAAAACTAGAATAATACATCAAGATATACACTTTTATACTCTACAATTAATTAAAGATTATCTTTATTAATAATTTGTTGTTAATAATTATGACAGATTTCATCATTTTTAAGAATGTATTTATGTTTGATAAATAATTTTGTTTATTAATTTAATAAAAAAATATATATTAAATTTTATATAATTTATGTATATAAATTTTTATAATATTATCTATCTATATTTAACATTTCTAAGTTATTAATAATTCTATGTATATCAAGATATCCTTTTAATATCTTAATAAAAAATATTTTACTAACTTAAATTTTCAACTTTCCTTTCCCACTTGCAAAGACACTAACCTTATATCATGGATGAAAGACAACAACCTAAAATAAATTAAGATATACACTTTTATACACTATACACTAGACACTAGAAAAAAACACCAACCTAAAATAATATAAAACTAGAAAAAAAATATTAAGATATACACTTTTATACTGTACAACTAATTAAAGATTACCTTTATTAATAATTTGTTAATAATTATGACAATCATTTATAAGAATGTATTTATGTTTGATAAATAATTTTGTTTATTAATTTAATAAAATAAAAATATATTAAGTTTTATATAATTTATGTATATAAATCTATATAATATTATTTTTTTATATTTAACATTTCTAAGTTATTAATAATTCTATGTATATTAAGATATTTTTATTATCATTTCTAAGTTAATAACGTTTCTAATCTTAAAGATTGTTAAATTAATATTATAAAATTATTAATCACTTAGAAATGTTAAATATTTAAAAAAATAAATAAAATTAATATAAATAAAAATGTTATCATTTCCAAGTGATTATATAATTCAATGTATATAAAAATTATAATAGATAATATTGATAAAAATGTTAATAAATAAAAAATAAAAAATAAAAAAAACTCTGTAAAAACTTCAGCCTGGTAATTTTTATGATTTTAATATTATATAAATTATAAAGAGGTGGGCGGCCGCACAAAACCCACCCGTCAGTTGCAGGAGGCAGGTCTGCGTTGCACGGGCGGGTGAACCATGGGGCACATGCCATGCCATGCCCTTTTGAGGGCTGCATAGCCTTTGCCAAAAATTGCAGTGGGGAAGGAGAGGCTTAAATTGAAAACGATAGTGTTAAACCTAATCTTTTGTTTTTCACGGACTCAAAATCCAAGAAAACAAATCTTCCACCCACTTACGAGTCACCGTCAATGGCCCGTCATTAGTCGCCGTCAACGGCACGTCATTAGTCACACCGTCAATGGCCCTCATTAGTCACTGTCAACAGCACGTCATTAGTCACACCGTATGCTATATAAACCAATGAAAAGGCCACGCTTGTAAAAGTCAAACAATTGTATTTTGTAAAAATTAAAAAAGAGAGTCGATCTAATATATATAAAAAATATATATATTTATTCTACCTTCTTCAGGACAGCTGGTCTTGTTTTCTACCTTCTTCATGACAATTTTGACTGTCATTCCGTTTGTAAATTCATTGTATTGATTCAATATTATATATATTAGTCATATTATTAATAAGGTCTATTAATAATATATATATTATTTAAAATGTTTATATATATATATATATATATATATATAATTTAAAATTATGCTACTATCAATATCTAATATATACATTATTTAAAATTACATTACTATCAATATCTAATATATATATTATTTAAAAGTGTCATTTTTTAGTCATAGTTATTAGGATTTTATGTTAGATTTATTTTGACTTTATCATCAAAAGAATATTATTTTAGTATAAAATATCTTTATTTCTAATTTTTTATAACAATAAAAATTATCAAAGTAGTTAAGTCTTTCAAATATAATACTAATTATAACATAAATTCCAACATTTAAAATTATGCTACTATCAATATCTAACATATACATTATTTAGAATTACATTACTATCAATTCAATATAAAACATTTAAAGATGTTTTATACTTAAAAATAATATTCTTTTGATGATAAAGCCAAAATAAATCTGACATAAAATCCTAATAACTATGACTAAAAGATGTCACTTTTAAATTTTTATGTTAGATATATAAAATTTAAAAGTGACATCTTTTAGTCATTGTTATTAGGATTTTATGTTAGATTTCTTTTGATGATAGTAGATTTCTTTTGACTTTATCATCAAAAGAATATTATTTAAGTATAAAACATCTTTATTTTCTATTTTTTTATAACAATAAAAATAATCAAAATAGTTAAGTCTTTCAAATATATCACTAATTATCACATAAATTTCAACATTTAAAATTATGCTACTATCAATATCTAACATATACATGATTTAAAATTACATTAGTATCAATTCAATATCCAACATTTAAAGATGTTTTATACTTAAATAATATTCTTTTGATGATAAAGTCAAAAGAAGTCTAACATAAAATCCTAATAACTATGACTAAAAGATGTCACTTTTAAATAATATATATATTAGATATTGATATATATTAACATTTTAAATAATATATATCAACATTGATATCTTTTGACATCTTCTTCCTTTGAAAAAATAAAGAATATTGGGTCATATTTATCAAAATGTATAATATAAATGACACTTATTGAACATTAAATAAAGCATATATGTATCAACTAAAATTGATCATTACAATTGGTCAATTTATCTTAACTTGTCTTATTTCCAATTCCCAAATTAATTAAATAACGTTTTTATTAATGATATCAAGTTTCCACAATCCATAATGTTGTTTGTAATGATTTCTGGCTTAGATTGTGTGAGATTGATGGTGAAAAAAATCTCACACAATCTAAGCCAGAAATCATTACAAACAATGTTTTTATTATTTAGTTTAAATTTCCTATACTAATCGTCATCATAATCTATTTCTTATGTTTTAGTTTTTGTTTGGTTTTTATGGTTAAATCATTCACATTTGAACAAATTTTCACACATTTCTAGCACACTCGGTGAGACCCACATCATGGGTCATTTAAACAAAATTTGCTTGATTTAGTTTCCACATGTTGTAGGTTTAGATTGGTGAATACATATCTAGATTGGTGAAAGTGTTCTATGCATCAATAAATGTGTAGCAAAAAAAAATGTGTGACCTAAAATAGAAGATATACAAATCAATGAAAGTGTGAAGTTAAATTGGTGAATTTGTTCACCAATTAGTAGTAACGCTATAGTTTCAGAAGACCTATCCAAAAATTGGTGAATGTGTCTCTAGAACCTCAACACAGACTACTTCAACGAATCCTATTTGGAATCAATGATACCTCTCTGCACTTCAACAAATGCATGAATTTGAGACTTCAACAAATCCGTGATCACTCAAGAAAATGTGACCTATGATTGGGTGAACCTGTGAGGCATAATACTACTTTCACCCCTAGTTAGTTTGTTCAAATGTATTCATATTTTAGTTACTAACCAACTAATGTATCCTTGCTTATGATCATTCTAACATTGTTTGTGTAGCATATGTTAGTTGATGACCAAAGTTGTCCAAACTACTAATGTTATCTCTTGTAGGTTTGTGACCAAAGATATATTTTTCTTAGTAATCTAGGAATTAAAGTAGCATAAAGGGTCAATTAATTGATTATTATGTTTGGGGTCCTTTTTCGACATATGCTCTCTCCTTGCATTGTTCACTGATCCTGGAGATCAAAAATTGCAAAATGACCTAAGTTTTGGTATGTTTACCTAATATCTCTAGTCACATGTATGCTCTCTCCTTGTGCTTCATGTGATGTCTAGTGTCTCTTTCCCATTAAGAGGCCTACTAGAGTATTTCATCACCCCAAGATATGACCTCAACCACAAGAACTAACGGGGTATAAAAGGGGGGAAAAAGAAAGCTGTACTCCAATCTAGTCATGTCATGTCTAGTTCAAAGCCTTGATGTTTGGTTGATTCCATGACTAGAGGTGCAGGGTTGGTTTGAGATTTCTATTGAAAGTTCATGACCCACACTTGTGATGGGCTAGAATTTTCAAAAAGGTGCCTCATGTACCCTTCTGGTATTTTGAGGATGCACTAGTTAGCCTTGTGTAGCCCACACTAAGACTATTTAGCTGTCAATTAGTGTGGTGCAGGGTATGTATATCATACCCTAAAGTTAATCATGATGTACTTTCATGTACTAAGATAGAATTTATTGAGGTATTACCTTTCGACCTCCATTGGTAAGAGGTCCTTCACCCTTTGGGGTTTTGATCTCTAATTATCCAGCTATTGGTAGATAATATTAGCTTTGGCTCGTGGGCCTGCAATAATGATCAAACCTACTTGATTTCATCTTAAGAATTATATGTGTGGCTAGAATGTCTTCTTGAGATCAACTCGTGCATGTCTCTGGTTAGTCTTGTTTTGGTTATATTTTTTTTCTTTTTATCGTTGTCTCCTTGTCCTTTTACCAAGTTAGTTTATTTAGCTAGTCGGTAGATCCACTATATCCTTGGGTGAATCTATCATCCCTTTGGAAAAAAATTTTCTCTATACGCGAGTTTTCCTCTTTGCAATCCTTTGTTGTTAATCTGTCAAACTAGTCCATCCCTAGATTAAGCGAATCCATTAATAAATAGGTAAAATTTCTCTATCTATAAGAAAATATTCCTTGGTCAAATTGTCACCACTTTCAATAATTTAAACTTGATTACGTGAATATGTCCATCCTTCAACAATTGTGTTTTTTCTTAGGTGAATCTACCTTGTCTAAAGGTGAATTTTCTCTTATTCAATTTTAACTCCTTTCTATAGTCAAATTCATGGTCATCCTTAATTATCTTGTCCATTGTGAATTTTTGTTAGCTAGTCACAAATTGTCAAAAAATTGTTCGATGAATCTGATGGCACTCTCAAATTTTGTAAATTTGAAGTGCCCATTTGTGGAAATTTTGCCTCTACACTCTCAAAAGTGCACCTAAAAAATTTGCCTGAATGACCTACTTTGGACGGTCATATTTCAAAGCCTATTGGTTTTCAAACCAAACCCATTTGCAGGCTCACTCATATGTCATATATGAACATGCATGTCAATTTTCAGCTTCCCATGATGAGTTTTGATAGGGTTTTGAAAAGCGATCCTAGAGGGTTTTGGCACTTTTTTGCGGTTTGCAAACTTTTAGTTTTGCAAGGTAGCCTCCCGTTCGAGCCTGCATTTTGCAATCAAATGACTGTCAAGTCAAAATGATTGTTGCTCTACATTCTCCATACCAAGATGAGCTCGTAAGGTTTCAAAGTCTCATGAGCTGATTTGCTATTTTACCAAGTCAAAACCAAATGCAATTTCTTCAGTTTTGCACGTGCATTTTCTGAAACCTTTCAAGGTGTTCAACTTTGACCCTAAATATCTTTTGGTGGGAGATGATTCAAGCTATTTCCTATTGTACACGTGTTCCTTGTACCAGAATGATCTATTGTGTCCACTTGTGGCTTGCTAGGAGTTGATTTGGTGTCTTTCCAACGAGGTGATTTCATGACTTTTAATTGGTTTTGAACAGGTGCAGTTTCAGAAAAGTTTAACTGAGCGACATTGACAGTTAATAAATTTCACCTCGTGATATGTTTCTTTGAGCCGTCTATTACACTCCATTCTCAGGACAAATATCTACATGCCTACAAGTTTTCATAGCTCCGAGAGGTCATTTGCCTAGTTTTAAAAGGTGATTCCGAAGCTAACTTGGCTAGTTTTCACCATTTTGCAAAAGGGTCAAAAGGTAAGTTTTAATGAAAACCTAGCTCGAGTTTTCACTCCAGAAGCACTCAGAAGCTGTCTCATATCAATTTGGGATAAAAGTTGTTTGAAAACGATTATTTTTTTGTCGGATCCACAAGGGGACTCGGCATGTGGCACAATTTGAGGCTAGTATTATTCAAGTTTCTTGATTACCTGAGTGATGGCATTCATCGCTCATTGCAAGTTGGTCTCTTTATTTTCCCCTTAAATAAGCAATGCACGAGAGGTTGGAATAGCATGTGGTTGGCCCAACAGAAGTGGAGATTTCATTATTTAAAACAAGTTTAAACATAAATGGTGAAGGCTTGATGATTTTTTAAGAAGACCAAAGCCTTTAAAGAAAAAGGTAAAATATGGATGGTTGAAATGTATTGGCGTGGGTAAATTTTTTACCCAGTGAATAAATTTCTTAAGTCCTCACCATTTAAAAGATCTCCACCATTTAAAAGAAGCCATAGGAAAATAGAAGCTTAGTGAAATGTTTTCACAAGAGAGGTTATTTTCTTCTACTGGGTTAAGATGTACAAGCTGGGAGGCAGAACATTTGGTGGGAAAATTTTGTTGCAAATATAACCGCCTGGGATGAAATGCAAGTGAAATTCATTTTAAATTGCAGGGCAAAATGAAATGTAATTTGAAAATAGCCCGAAGCTTGTTTGCTCCTTAATCATATAAAGGGGAATTCAAGGCTATTTGGCAGAGGTCTTTTTTTTCAAATTTCAGATCTGAAAATGCAGAATGATAGCACAAAAAATATACATTTTGAATGCATAGCTTAGCCTTTGAGTCAATGGAATAGATTTTGATATCTGGTTTCTAAGTATGTCTAAACCAAATATGTATATCTTTTGAGTCTATTATCTCTCCAACTGTAATATCCTCATGTGAATGATTTATGAGAATTCGATCAAGGGTCATTTTCATTAATTTCATTATTTTTTACAATGCAATATGCTTTAGTTTTGGCTCTAGTTCGAGGAATCAGTTAAATTCTTTGATTAAGGTGTGCATTTATGTAGGTGTTCAGTGGATCTATAAGTATTGATAGAATCTAAGTAATGATGTATGAATTGTAATGCAATTCACAAGGATCATGCTGCTTGGAATTAAAATTGCCTTGTAGTTTGGTTTGCTTTGTTTTGACTCCATGCCCTTGATATGGCACTGATCTTAAAGTGTTGAATGCATTTCCTATGCTTCTGGTATTTGATTTGAGAACAATATTTCATAAATACACTCTCAATCAGCCTACTTTTGTTGTATGTGACTTCTCAGATTTTAGTTGTTTAATCTTTAAAGGAATTGCCAATTTCGGAAAAGATTTCATCTATTCAGCACAAGATGAGAATATTTCTGCTTAATATGCAATGTACATGGAAATATTATGAAGAAATGTTGTAGTGCATTGTGGGATCACCCTCCCGGGTTTTGCAGAGCCTAAAGCGCAGGAGGAAAGCTAAATTTCTTTCTCTCGTTCATTGGCCAACCCCTTTTAGGTTGCTGATTATTGGAACTAGCAAATCCATAGGTTGCCTTGAAGATCTGGTTGGAATTTAAAAGAGCCAACATAATGGCAACTCCACTAGGGAGAACTTTGAATCTCCAGTTGTAGACTGTTGAATTATAGAGTCATATCATTTGCATAGTGTCAGTTATTTTCCATTTTGAATTTAGTTCAAATATTGAAGGATTTCAAACCTGGAGGAAGATTTGTTGCAGTGAACCTGAAAGTTTCATGATCTGTGGTGCTGTGTTGGTGAAAGGAACTCAAAAGAAATTTTACATGTGAAAGAACTTCATATTGCTTGAAGCTCAGTCCTCTATGAAGAGAGGTGGCGACTCTATCAAAAGAACCTAATGAAGATGTTAGAACCAAAATTCTCATAAAAAATTCTAAGGGATTTTACCCATTTGAACCCATTATTTTCCTATCTTTTTTATGAAAAATCATTTTACTCCCATCCATAATGCTGAAAATGCTTTTTACTGCTATACTACTGCCATGTTGTTCACCTTTCATAGCTTTCACTCTTTACCACTTTACTGCAACCTCTCACAAAGTAGCTTGTAGTATAGCGGTTAAAGGCAACCATTTTACACCCTTACCGCCACACCGCAAGGAGTTGGAGCAGAGCCCGTGGTTGCACGTTGTACAAGAAGATAACCACTATACAATAGAGAGTCAACAAGGAGCCTGTAGTAGGGTGGTAGATGGTGAAGATGACAGTCAATGTAAGTCGCCACGGTACCGTGGGGAGGCGAAAGGCAAATCACGGTTGGGCGGTAGAAATAATAGAGCATGTGGAAGCCACCATGCCGCATGGAGAGAAATGTTAGCCCGTAGTAGAGCAATGTGCATGGGAGGAGCAGAACGAAGAAGAGACTACGGTAGAGCGGTGGAGGTGATGGTCAAGGCAGGTCACCGCTATACTGTGGGAAGACAAAATGTAGTGAGTGGTAGGGTGGTCGACAACGATGACAAAATGAGGCTACCGCTATACTGCCAAGGATCAAAACAGAGCCCACGGTAGAGAGATAGGGAGAGATGAGCCAGGCATCACCGCGGAACTGTAGGGAGTAGACATGTAGAATGTGGTAGAGCAGTAGATGGTGGAGTAACATGAAATGCTATCACGGTACCGTAGCAGTTGAAATGATGGCACGCGACAATGCGGTAAAGTAGTTGTTTCTGCTACGACAATTATGATTTTTATTTTTAGTTGTGTGTGGTTTTGAAGCGACGTGACTTTTGGCCTTTCATGCGAATGTGAACGAAGCAGAACCAAAAGGCACGGGAAAGATTTTCTGAGGATATAAAAGAAACAGTTCGATAAAGAATAGGGGTTAGAAGTTAGAATAGTGAGAAGATAGAAAAACATAAAAATTGGGGGATGCAAACAATGTATAGACTTTTCTGAAGCAAAGCAATGGAAATAATATTTTAAACTGGTGAAATATTTTTTGGTGTTCAGTTGTAGTTGTTGTGATGCGATTTTTCTAATTTTTATCTAGTTGTCTCCAACTTGAGATTTTTAATCATTTAAATCAGTATTTCAAGTATATTCTTGATTTATCAAAGTGCATTTTCATTTTGTGTGATTTAATTAATTGTTGTCTGCAAGTCAGATTTAAATTGTTTTGAATGAATCACAGTGATTAAGGATTTCATTTGGATAATTGAAGAAGAACCTGGTAAAGAAATATTCCAACACAATTTATGCAAGTCATAAATTTAGTGAAGTTTTATGCCAGTCATAGAACCTCCTTTTCCAAAGTTCCTAGCAACTCGAGTCAAGCCAAAAATAGGGAAACACATATCATTTTTAATTTTTGACTCCATTGCCCATGTGGATAGAAAGCATTGATCTGTCATACCCCAGAAAAAAAATTTGATTAAAAACAACATATATAAACACTTTAATTTTATGTAGTAGGAGTAGTTGTTATGATTTTATCTCTCCACTTCCAATTGCCATTGTGGATAGATTGCTTAAGCAGGAAATATATAGTTCAAATCTGCTTCATGTATATAGTTTTACCCGCCTAGGTTTAGCAGAGCCTACAGAGTAGAAGGTTCAATTACATTAATTGGCCTTGTACGTTAGCCAAAAATGTCGTAAGAGCTTGACAACCTCTTGTGGTTCAAACCTGTGTTTTTGATACCTAACAAAAGATGTGAAGAAAAGTTCCAGATCTACAATATTTCCATTAGGAAGAAGAATTTGCAGTAGCTGCAACATTTCCAGGTATTCTTCACTTTTGGTTTTCAAGAAAATATTGTATGAAAACCATATTTGAAAGTCTTGAAAAGAAATTTGGTTCCCTATTAGGTGAAATAACTCTAAGAAAGGGAAAGAACAATAATATTGAGTTTGCATACTTCTAAATTATAGTTTGCAGCCTATGTATTATGCTGAAAGTATGCTTATTTTTAAATTTTCCCACTAAATGGATCTTAGGCTTAGATGCATTTGAGTTATGCATTGTGATATTTTAAGGTCATGATGAAAGCTAGAAATAGGACAATGAATGATCAACTTTAGAGTTGTTATTTAAAATTTGAAAGAGGCATGTCAAAATGCTTCAATGTATGCATCCTAGTATGGTTCCGGGTGCACCCACGGTTTGTGATCAGTCCCAGCCAAATTGCTAAAAAAGTTTCAGCACTGAGAGGTACAGAGCTATCAATTTTAGTGGCATTAGTGATTACCCAAATGTCATTCCAGCTAAAGTCAAAAATAAGTTACCAAGATTCATCGGTGATAAGTTTGAATCAACAAATAAGCATCTCCAAGAATTCAATAATTTGATGGATGATTATGAGATTGACCACGAAGATGTGATCATGAGACTATTTGTTTAGTCTCTAAGAGAAGATGCAAGGGATTGGTTCTCTTATTTACCAGCTTCCTCCATTCATTCATGGGAAGAGTTTAAGGCAGTGTTGATGGAGCAATTTGGAGAGAGGATTGACCCTATTTTGATAAGGAAAAGGTTCATGAACATGGAGAAAGGAAAAGATGAGTTAGTCCCATCTTTTAATCTTAGGTTTTTAAAGATCATAAGAGATTGTAGACATGGAAAATGTACAAATTCATTTTGGCACACCTGATCCCGATTACTAACAACATTTCCTCCTAAAACATATTCTCAGCATTTCATCACATTCTATCTCTTAATTTAATAAATCATTATTTATTGAATCAAGTCTTCTTCTTTCAGTGATTAAATTAATCAATTTAATTTAATTAACCTTACACAATCTGTTTAATTAAATAAATCATTTTATTTGATTAAATTCACTAAAGTCTTCTTATTAAATTAAATAAATTAAAACCTTATTTGATTTAATCTAACATGTTCCTTCTTGATTAAATAAATCAAATTTATTTATTCAATAAATCACTTCCTCTCAATTATTGACTTAAATCAATTCATAAATCTAAGTCTAAATTGTCACATCATCTAACCCTTCATTAAATTAATCAAAACCATGATTAAGTTAATCCCTTTCATTAAAATTCTCTACAGAATGCAAGTTGCACAATAAATCAAATACTTTGATTTATTAATTCATCTATTTTCCCTCACAAAGCATCAAAAGGGGGAATATTCCCTCATTTGAATTCAAAAAGGCCAAGTGGACTTGGTCCTTCCAACAAGGCATTCAATGCCTCTTACATGTCCTTGAACTTGAGCCAAGTGACATTAACTTCACTTCTCTTCCCTCTTCAACAAGTCAACTCACCATTTCAAATTCAAATTTATGCATTTATCATGCACATTGGCCAAAATGTGCTCATTCCTCATCCAATCACATGTGGACAAGTGGCACAATGCCATTGGATTATCTTTTGTCCCACATTGCTCAATCTTGCTCACTTCTTCCAAATAGAAGTCTATAAATTGGAGACCTCTCCTCTCAATCTTCATCCACAATTCACATGCAAAGTTACTCTCTTCAATTGAGAACTACTTTTGCTCATTTCATCCAAGCATTCATCACATTTTCATATTTGCACCAAGGTTATGCTCAAATCTCTTTGGATATTTAACCATTTCTTCATCAATCTACATTGCAGCATAGGAATTGGGAAAGGGCCAATTGCAACACTCCATTGGCACCAATTCCCCCATGGGACCATCAATCTATTGGCTAGATTAGGATTTACTTTCATGTTATTTGAGTTTTTTCTTCATTTCCTAATATTAGTTTAAATAGGTGGATCTTATGGGGAATCTCTCATATTTGCATGCATTTTGATCTAACATTAACCATGTTTGATGTTCATGTGCACTTGCAGGTTTATGGGTTCACAGAGATATTCCTAAAGACATAAGACCAAATGATGCTGAATGTTTGGTCGTGTATTTAGGAGAATTTGACAAGAAGAGGAGTTTCTTATTAAGAGACAAAGAGTCCACCCTACACAAAGCATATCAAATTGCTATGGACATTGAAAACAATTTGAGATATTCAATGATGAAAGGACATAGGGTTGTGAGTGTTGGTCATCCTAAAACATCTCATGCAAATAGAGCTCATGGACCAAATAATAGAAGTACTTGTCAAGATGGTAATGATGCTGCTCTGATTCCTCCATCATCACAATATGCACAAAATGTGGTGTCTCAAAATGAAGATAGCAACTATCTTACTAAGAAAAATTAGAATATGACACACAAAGATGAAAAGAGTGTATCAGAAAATGAAGATCCATGTTGTATGAATGAGGATATTAATTGTAATCAGCTCACAATCAACACATGTGCAGATCCTTGCAGCGGTGATGAATGGAAGATACATGGTATGATGAAAAAATAGATATGCATGAAATTTTTTCTTGCATTATCTTGTGTGATGAAGAAATGAACGAGATGCAAAGCATCATTCCATGTTAGGTTTTGGTTAATGAAAATAAGGCTAATGTTGATGGAACCTCCTCACAAATCAGTGATTGAGACATTGAAGATAAAAGTTCAAGCACTTACTTCAAGGAATCTAAGCATGGATTATGTAGTGATAAGTCTTCTTGTGATGAGGATACAGATGATAGCCAAACTAATTTTTGTTCTAATGATTATGAATGCTCCTATAAGGATAATATAGAGGTACTTTCTTCACATGAAGATTGCAATGACATGAAAGCTCATGAAGTCACTTGTCCACGAGTGAATGATCCAATTGTATTTGATGCAAACTTGGAGTGTAATTCGGGTTTTTCATCAATGGAGCATGTTAATTCTAGAAATGATGAAGAATTTGAAGATAAGAATATGTGTGTTCAATTTGTTGATCCTGAACATAGTGCTAGAAATGATGAAGATGCTAATGAACGTGCTTATATTCCAACCGTCCATGACTATTTATATGTAGCAGAGTTGGAAATGTTGGCTATATATGAAAAGGATGATGAGGTGCACATTGAAGGAGATTATATTGACATTGCAAAACCTTTTGATCAATGTGTAGAGCAGCCATATGATGCAAATGATAGTGGGTGTGATGTTAGTCAATATGAAATTGAATATGGATCTTTCTTTGATGATCTTTCTCGTCTTAATGGTATGCAAATGGACATGTTTGTTTTGAATGAGGACTATATTGGTGTGAAAGAGAATGAGGTTGCTAGCACATATCAAAGTCCTTTTGTTGAATTTGTTAATCTTGGAAGTGATAACATTCAAAATGATCCAGACATTGAACATGTTATGAAAAATCAATGTGAAAATTTTGGCTCAGGGCTAAATTTTGAGTTGTCTGACTCTTTAGTTGAGACATTCCATATGGAATTGTGTAGTGGTCTGAAGAGTAAATCTGAGATCATGTGTGAACCTGCGATAGAGAACATTGCTTATGCATTGGAGGTTGACATTTTTGCTGAGTGTCATTATTTGCATAAAGATGAAAGTACTTTTGGTGCTAATAAATCTGATTTTCAAAATCTTGAAACACATGACAATGTGTTTGGGCTGTGGTGTTTGGATGATGAAAAAATGACTTGGGATGCAATTCAGTTGAAGGAATTATAAATGTGTGAGCAATATTTTATCAACACACAAGAGGATTGCATATTATCTGTCAACCATAATATCTTCTCTAAGCATGATCATTATGGGGGGGTTAGTGAATGTGGTCTCACTCATTATCCCCAAATGTTGCCACTTGATACAAAATTAGGCAATGAAGAGAGTGGTAGTGGAGTGGCCTATGTGATTTAGCTTCCATGTGATGACAATGCCAAACAAAGAGAAATTTTCCACTTGCCCAAAGGTAGCCTGATACTTGTGTTTGTAGGGGTGCAGTCACCTATGTTATTATTGGTATGATAGAGGCATGCATGAGTTGAGGGAAATCAACTCTTTCTATAGAATTGTGTTTGAAAAAGGTAAATGTTGATTCCCATTTTTCATTTGGTGGCCTGGGGTCACCAGATGAAGTTGAAAAAGAAGGATGAATAAAGGAGTAGTTTGATGGCACCTAAGTAGATTCAACATTTGGTCTACTCTCTAGAGATTTGGATTCTTGCTATGCCCATAGGGGAATACATCCCCAGTCAGAGCCACTGATGGAACTCTCAAATTTCACAAATTTGAAGTGCCCATTTGTGGAAATTTTGCCTCTACACTCTGAAAAGTCCACCTAAAAAATCTACCTGAATGACCTACTTTAGAGGGTCATATTTTAGAGCCTGTTGATTTTCAAGCCAAAAACATTTGTAGGATCACTCATATGTCATATATGAACATGCATGTAAATTTTCAGCTTCCCATGATGAGTTTTGACAAGGTTTTGAAAAGTGAAGCTGGAGGGTTTTGGCACTTTTTTGCGGTTTGCAAACTTTCAGTTTTGCAAGGTAGCCTCCCGTTCGAGCCTGCATTTTGCAACCGAATGACTGTCAAGTCAAAATGATTGTTGCTTTGCATTATCCATACCAAGATGAGCTCGTATGTTAGGTTTCAAAGTCTCACGAGCTGATTTGCTATTTTACCAGGTCAAAACCAAATGCAATCTCTTCAGTTTTGCACCTGCATTTTCTAAAACCTTGCAAGGTGTTCAACTTTGACCCTGAATATATTTTGGTGGGAGATGATTCAAGCTATTTACTCTTGCACATGTGTTCCCTGTTTTCAAAGGTGATTCCGGAGCTAACTTGGCCAATTTTCACCATTTTGCAAAAGGGTCAAAAGGAAAGTTTTAATGAAAACCTAGCTTGTGTTTTCACTCTAGAAGCACTCAGAAGCTATCTCATATCAATTTGGGATAAAATTTGTTTGAAAACGAAATGTTTTTGGTCAGAACCATAAGGGGACTCGACATGTGGCACAATTTAAGGCTAGTATTATTCAAGTTTCTTGATTACCTGAATGCAGTGCTTAATTCCATAACTTTTTTCATCGTCTTCCCTATTCACTCCATATGCATGTATCAAATTTTTTTACTGAAAATGGATTTGGGAACACTTGTGCAAATATAACTAGAGGTTGTAAACATTTTAATGGGAAATATATAGGTACAATGCTAAGTGTGGGGAACATTGGAGCTGAATATGGATACCCATCAATACTTAATGGATGGAGTATCTCCATTAGGTATTGTATGTGTAAGTACCTTGCTCAACATGTATGCAAATGTGTAAGAATTTTGCATATAGAAAATGTGGAAGCATTCAGAGTATTGAGGCCCACATGATGTAAAATCTCTTCTCAAATGAAGAAGAAATCAGGCAATTGGGGGTCAAAAGATTTATTACTGAGATTAAGGGATTGTTACTGGATAGAGTAAAATATATAAATGAATCAAAAGCGGATAGATTGATGGGCTTGAATGAAACTCAATTGATCTTAGATTTGGTGGGTAAAAATGCATCAAATTCCTTGTGTTTGCTTAACAATATGAAATAAAAGCAGACAAATAGCTCGAAGCAATAAAAAATAATTAAGAGCTACTTCAAGTTAATGAATTTGAAGTTGTTGAAATTGCAATCAGAGAAGAGATCCCATGGCCTTTGGAAAACTCCTTTATTTGGTTAACCTGATGACTATACATGGTGGGGTGCAGAGAAAGGAGGATGATCAACGCACATGAAAACAAAGTTTAATCTATCATCAAAATAGATGTTGAAAAGACTTTATAAACTCCATGCGTAGGAGGAATATAAGGGAGAATGAGGTGCCATGACAGATGAAAAGGATGATTCACAAGTTAGAAAATGTGGAAGCATTAATAGGGCATGTGACTTTTTATGAGGAAACAAAATCCTCAATGAATGCTCATGCCAAATGAAGAAATCATTGACTAATCAAGCCAAACATAATGTGGAGGCATCAGCTTGTGATGACAGGGAGAGATAAGATGTGTGTTGAAGAGACCATGCACCATAAGGAAGGTGCCATCAACAATAAAATGGAATGCCCCCACTTGCAGAGTGGATACAAAATAGATTTTTTGAAAATGCTTTAGAAAATTTCAAGCAAATGCATGGAGGCACAAACAAAGTACAGTTGCAGAGCATGAGGATTTTGGCAACGCATTTGGAAAGGACTTGAACCCTATGAATCTGGAGTGTTGGCACAAAGATAAAGACGTGTTTTGTTGTAAATGCTTGTCCATCATTGTCGAGGGAAGCAGTTGAACGAAGAAACAAAGGAGAAAATTAGGGTTTTTTCCCTCATCGCCCGTCACCAACCCATCGCACATTGGTGCTCCTATTTCCCAACTAAACCGACAATGAGCGATGGCATTCATCACTCATCATGAGTTGGTCTCTTTATTTTCCCCTTCAATAAGCGATGCACAAGAGGTTGGAGATGGCATTTGGTGGGCCCAGGAAAAGTGGATATTTCATTATTTAAAACAAGTTTAAACATAAATGGTGAAGGATCGATGTTTTTTAAGAAGACCAAGTACTTTAAAGCAAAAGGTAAAATATGGATGGTTGAAATGTATTGGCGTGGGTAAATTTTTTATCCAGTGAATAAATTTCTTAAGTCCTCATCATTTAAAAGATCTCCACCATTTAAAAGAAGCCACAGGAAAATAAAAACTGATTGAAATTTTTTCACGGGAGAGGTTATTTTCTTCTACTGGGTTAAGATGCACAAGCTGGGAGGCAGAACATTTGGTGGGAAAATTTAATTGCAAATATAACTTCCTGGGATGAAATGCAAGTGAAATTCATTTTAAATTATAGGGAAAAATGAAATGTAATTTGCAAATAGCCCAGAGCTTGTTTGCTCCTTAATCATATAAAGGGGAATTTAAGGATATTTGGCAGAGCTCTTTTTTTTTTCAAATTCCAGATTTGAAAATGCAGAGTGATAGCATAGAAAATATACATTTTGAATGCATAACTTAGGCTTTGAGTCAATGGAGTAGATTTTGTTAATTATCTGGTTTCTAAGCATGTCTGAACCAAATATGCATATCTTTTGAGTCTATTATCTCTCCAACTATAATATCCTCATGTGAATGATTAATGAGAATTTGATCAAGGGTCATTTTCATTAATTTCATTATTGTTTACAATGAAATATGCTTTAGTTTTGGCTCTAGTTCAAGGAATCAATTAAATGCTTTGATTAAGGTGTGCACTTATGTAGGTGTTTAGTGGATCTATAAGTAGTGATAGAATCTGAATAATGATGTGTGAATTGTAATGCAATTCACAAGGATCATGGCTGCTTGGAATTAAAATTGCCTTGTAGTTCAGTTTGCTTTGTTTTGACTCCATGCCCTTGATATGGCACTGATCTTAAAGTGTTGAATGCATTAGAGGTATTTGATTTGAGAACAATATTTCATAAATACACTCTCAATCGACCTACTTTTGTTGTATGTGACTTCTCAGATTTTAGTTGTTTAATCTTTAAAGGAATTGCCAATTTCGGAAAAGACTTCATCTATTCAGCATAAGATGATAATATTTCTACTTAATATGCAATGTACATGGAAATCTTCTGAAGAAATGTTGTAGTGCATTTTGGGATCAGCCTCCCAGGTTTTGCAGAGCCCAAAGCATAGGAGGAAAGCTAGATTGCTTTTCTTGTTTGTTGCCCAACCCCTTTTAGGTTGCTAATAATTGGAACTGGAAAATCCATAGGCTGCCTTGAATATCTAGTTGGAATTTAAAAGAGCCAACAAAATCCATCTTGTGTTTTAATGAATGCATTTTCCTTTAAAATTACAAAACTAAAATTAGTTAAAACTTTCCCAAATTTAGATCGGTGAATCTAATTCCACATTAGTGAATCTTCTTTGTGCTTTGAAAAATCCACCTCAGTCTATGTGGTAGGTAGTGTCCTCCCATATCCACACCATATCTAGCTCAAACCAACCATTTTTTTCACTTTGTTGACTACCATAAATCACATCAAAAACTCATCCTCTTGAGACAAGGACGTAGTTAAACACCTCCAATTGACACTTTACCATTTAGAGACACATATCAAATCTCAACGACTTGATCGAGATCTTAAATCCTAATCAAAGAACCCATCATAGTGCTTTCCTAGGAACTTAGTTTATCCCAAGCTGGAAATCTCTCATTTAGACTATTTTATCTTGGCCCAGAGGTATAGTTTGCATTGATATCTCCTCTTTCTTGAGAACTTAGCCTATCTCAAGTAAGAAAATTAATTCAACCAAACCTTAGTATATGATTGTGATAATAGTAAGTGAGGATATAACCAACCGTCCATTTGATAATCACATTATCAACTTAATTGTTTTCTTAAACTAAAGAAATACCCTATTAAGCAAAAATTCCAACTAGTCACATCCACATATTCCATATTCATTTTCGTTACATGTTTGTAGGCACAAAATAATTTTATGAGAACAACTTGCATAAAAATAATATAAGAAATATGTTGCAATACTTGATAATAATATGCCACTTTGAGGGGGCAACTTCCAAATCCAGTTTGAGAGGGACACCTCCAATAGTCTTCACGATAAACATGATACTCAAAATGATGATAATGGCTAACCTATACCTCCTACATACCATACTTATTCCTTGTATACCACCTAGGCCAACTTAGATACAAAAGTATATCTCTTAAGATGACCTAAACACGTATATATGATTATAATAATGTTTATGTAACTTATTTAATAGTTAAGGTAGCCACAAAATGACTACTCATAACACAATACACACTATAAGGTTGGGGGCATAACATTGCCCCCCTCTTTACAAAATAATTGTCCTCAATGCTAAATTTTTCTATTTTCTTTTTTCATCTCCTTTTTTTCGCTTCTTCTTCTTCAACTTCTTCTTGTCCTTTTTATCCTTTCTCTTTTTCTTGGTCTTTTCCTTGTTCTTTCTCTTGTTCTTTTTTTTTGTTCTTTTTCTTTCTCTTGTTCTCATTCTTTTACTTCTTCTTCTTCTTCTTTTTCTTCTTTTTGTTACTTTTTGTAGTGAATAAGTTCCATAAAAATAAAATTTCAATAAATAAAACAAATAAAATCCAAATACTCTAAATTTTTTACTATAGCTTACCAACACCCCAAAAATATGTTCAATAAATTAGGTGGTTTGTAACCTTCAAATTGAATTTTTTAGGAACCCTAATTTTTCAATAACTCAACTAATTTTGCTCCAACTACTCTAAAATTTAGACTTTAGGCCCCTCCTTTAATTCTTCAAAAACCAACAATCAAGAAATAAATCACTAGGATTTATGAGATATGTTCTTCCCTAATAAATTGGGTATAAATCCCAATTCTATAGCAACTCACTCAGTTATGCTCCAATCCCTTTGAAATCTATACTCTAGCTTCTTCAATGTCTTCTTCAAAACCCCTTTACAAATACAAAAAAATAAAAAATATGAGAGATATGCACTTCAAAAATGACCTAAATTGAGAAAATTTCTTTTCTTCATGATTCCAAGATCATGATTTGATACCAATATCATGCTTTGATACCACTTGTTATGAGAACAACTTGCATAATAGTAATGTAATAAGAAATATACTACAATTCTAGCTAATAATATGCCACTTTGAGAGGGAAACCTCCTAATCCACTTTGAGGGTGATACCTCCAATATTCTTCACCAAGAACATAATACTTAATATGATTATAATAATTATTATGTAACTTGTTTGAGAGTTAAGTTTTCCACAAGTTGGCTACTCATAACACAATACACACTATAGGGTTAGGAGCATTAAAAAATGGAGCAATAGTAATCTTGGTCCGAAAGAATGCTTGGGTTTATGAAACCTTATTATCCTAATCTAGGGAGCGAGACATCTAATCCATCAATGTATCCAAAATAACCAATTGAACTATAAATGATAACACAACCAAATTTCTCTCCTAGATTTCAAGATTTCATAAGCAACCCTAAAATTAGAGATTTGGTTGAATGAGAAATCAATACTATAGAAAAGAATCCATCTTAGAAGAGATAATCAATTGAGATGGAAAAATACCTCATCATTTTTTCCCAAGTTGGGTGGTATTGTTAGACAAACATCCCCTAAACTTGTCTTTGATAATCCACGGGGTAATAGACTTTCTTAAGCATTAGATCAGATCCTTGAAAGTAACATATTGGCCCAACTCCCATCCAATAATAGTTACATCCCCACTTTATCTACCAAAATTGCTAGGATATAACTATGTTCTTACTTCATAAATTTTATTTCAATTGCCTTTCACATTCATGTAGTCACCCACACCTCAAAATTTCGTCCATGTCCCTAGATCCTTACCTCATAGCTCTACATCTACACCATTACCCATCCCATCTTCTATCCCATTCTCCCATTCCATCATAACCTCCTTCATCCCAACATGTATTTCCCTCCTTGTATATCCCTCATTCATCTTTTGCACATATAAATATTCCTCAATCCTCTTCATCTTATATTTCACAACCATTTTCTTCCTATATTTTCCAATCATTCCATCTCATATTCCTCAAGTAACTATTCTTTAAATACCTCAATCTTCCCACATACCACAAACCTCTTCATTCAACAATCCACAAACATCCCATGTATCCTCCATTATGTATGCATACCATACTACTCAACCACAATCTTCTTCCTATCTAGATTTGTTCTCCTTCAACTCACCAGCCAATCCATCCTACCATAAATGTCACCCTCACAACTAATATGCTATGTCTCCAAGTGGTAGTCAATTAATTTATCGACCTTCATCAGTCCCTAATCTAGAGTGAGAAGACATGAAATTGGCCCTTAATCTTACAAGTGGGCACTACCAATAAAAAAATTTAGTTCAAAGACTTGTGTCCTTATCCATTCGATCATTCTATCTCAATGGTCCCTTTCCCCCAACACTTTGTAAATTCAAAAATTTGATAAACACAAGGAAAATGGTGACCCCCAAGATCATGTAAAGTAATTTTTCATGGCATGTCAAGATTTGGAATATTGTGATAACTACTTCCTCCATAATTTTCCTTGAATCTTGGATGCACAAGCCTTGAAAAGGTTAATGCATCTTCCCCATGGATTTGTCTCAACCTTTGTCGATTTATCTGAAAAGTTTTTTGCTCACTTTTCACATAATGTTAAACATGAGGTCACCATATTAGACTTTTGTAATTCCAAGAAATGTAATAGGGTGAGCTTTTTAAATTATTTATAAAGATGGAGAGGATTCAAAAGCCTTCTTCCTTGACTCATGTTAGAGAAAATATTGGTCAATATCTTTGTTTAAAAATTAGATCAAGAAATATCATTTCATTTGAAAATTTATTACGTAAATGTACCTTTGATGATATTATCTAAAAGGGGGTCACCATTGAGAAAACCATCATATAAAAAGGTTTGGTCAAAATATTTGAAGAAAAAAATGAGAAATCCAATTCAACAAACCATGATTCTAGGCTAAGAACAAGCATGTAGTAGGTGATAGTGTAACACCCCTCTGTTTTGCTTTATGGACTGGACAATGTGTCCTTGTTTTGCTTTGATTTATGTTTCTGGATATTCTGATACTTTATCTTGTGTGTGTTATTGCGTGCTATTTATAGAGTGACAAACTATTTTATGTGATGTGATGTGGTTTATCTAATTATTGTTTCACATGCTTTAATGGTGTAATGATGTTAGAAGTGTTGCGTGAGATTTTATATGATATTATTGATTATGATGTTAATGTCAGTCTTTGATGAGTGTACTGGTGAGAGAACGGTTTCGCATCACTCGCTTGCGAGCGCCCTGTGAATCCATGATTTCTTCTTCACGGTATGTATTATATGCTGGATATACTGTATTATGTTGTTTACTTCGTTTCAGGTTGCAGGTACATGACATCGACTCCACCTGGTTTCACAGGTTTGAGCATGTCGATCCAACGGTTAAGTTGAACGAGAGATAGTAGCTAGGTAACATGTGTCAAGTCTACTCCCTAGCCTTAGTGTGTCGTCAGTTTCATTTGTTGAGTCATGGTGTACCTTACTTTAATGATTTGATTTTGAAAGGTGCTTGTTTATTAAATGAATTTTTAGAATAATTGCATTGGGTTAAAGTGATGATTATATATTAAATTCAAAATTATGCTTAGAAGTTATATTTAAAGTCATTAATAGAATTTAATTTAATTTAATTTAAATTATTTAATTAATTAAATTTAATCTCAAAAGGGTTGAATTTAGTTATTAAATAATTAAATTAATTAATTAAGTTTAATTTTGGATTAAATTAAATAAAAGAAAAAATTGAAATATATTTGAAATTGCATTTTAAATTCAAAGTGCGTTTTCGAAAATGGAACTAGGTTAATATTGTTATTGTCAATATTGCATGCAAAGGATTATATTTGGTTGTCTAAGATATTTTTAATCGAGGACACAATTGCATGTTTAATTAAGAAGGGGAGTTTTTGGTTGAAATTTCATTTTGGGGAGAAGATCTTGGAAGGGAAAAAAAACTTCTTCAAGGCAGTGAAGAATTTTTGGGAAAATTGCACAGAGAAGGGTTTGAAGAAGTTTTTGATTGTAGAATTTGATTGAGGAAAGTTTGTTTGCATTTGTTGGAGATTTTGGGTTAGATTCGTTGCACGTTTGAAGAAAATTCAGGAAATCTTCGGAGGAGGCTTGCATCAGAAATTCATCTTCTTCTGTAGCTTTGAATTCTAGGTTTTGATTTGTGTTTTTCTGGTTCTTATTTTGTTTAATACAGTATAAATTGTTTATGAATCTGTTGTTGAAATCATTGTGAATTAGGATTTGTTAAATGAATCTAGATTTAAATTAATCTAAAATTTGGGGAAGATTGTTTAAATTTACTATAGGATTTAATTCAGTAAATGGAGAAATTGTTGAAACATTGTTTAATTTAAACCTTTATTGTGCTCCAAACATTTAGGTTGTTGTATGAAGATTTTACCCTTTTGAAAACATTCAGATCCGTTCTTCAAAACAAACCCTCTTAGAAACTTTCAATGGAAAAATCAAGATTTGTTTAAATTTGCCTACTTTTAAGTTATTTGAAAATTTGAAAGAATGATTTAAAAGAAATTAATTTTAAGAATGACTTAAATAAAAATCAGTTTTTTAAACATTTGTGAAATTTAGAAAATCATTCTGGAAAATTTTATTAATTTTCCTATGATTGGTTATTTTTAATTATTCTATCAATTTTACCAGTCAACAATTCTGTGTAAATTTATATATATTTATTATTATATGTATTATACTTTTGATAAATATGCATACACATAATATATATATATAGTTTTTTTATGTTGATTAATTATTTTATTTTATTTTTGGGAAAAGGTCCCCGTCGAATTTATTACATAGGCCAATGGCGAAATTTTGGTTTCTGTGTCCTTTTAAAAAAAATAAAAATAAAATAAAATTAAACAAAGTTGTTTTGGTGGACGATGGCCATGACCCTACCGCCCACGCATCCCCATGGGAAGGATGCACTGCCCATGGGAAACGTGCCTGCCACTTGGGGGGACGCACTGTCCATGGGGACTGCGGCTTCCCCAAAATGCGTTGACCGCTGTACAATGTACAGTCAGCGACAGGCAAGGGTACCGGCGGATGTAGACAGGGGGCGGTGGTACAGTCGGTGGCAGTGTACCGTCCATCCTTTGTAAGGTTGCTTTATTATGTTTGACTTTGAAATTTTATATTTCAAAATTATTTTAAAAGGATTTTCATGATTATAGTCGATAATATAAATTGTATTTATACAGTATAATATATATATATATTGTATATATGCATACATATTTAATGAATATATAAATATATAATATGTAAATATATACTATGTGTTAGGTATATTAAATACATATTCAGTGTGAATATAAATTATTCATATATATTTATATGTGAATAAGATAATGAGATGCATTTTAATTATTTTATTTTTTTTTTCTTTTCCAGAATTATAAACTTGGGATAATTAAATGGGGTTGAGATTATTTGTAGTGTTAAATAAATATATATGTATATAATAGTCAATTTATATATATACATATATATTTATTTGGGTGCATGATTAAGTTTATGTATTAGTTATTTAATTTGAGAATTTGAAAGAATTAGATGAGTTAGCTGAGAAATATAAATAAATATTTTCTTTCATGTGTGTGTTATGATTTAAATGCAAAGGAATATTTTATCTTGCTAAATTAGAATTTATCTTTTCCTTGAAAAAGTAAAGGTAATTATTTCAGTTTATTATTTATGATTGAAGTAATGGACTATTTACTGAAAAGTATTAGTTAGGAAATGGATTTAATATATCCAAATATAGCATATTTCCTAGCAATTTCTTGTTGTTATCTTTCCTTATATTCGTGATTGGGGAAAAAGGGTTTTATAATTATTTGAGTTAACCCTGTTATCGTGCCTTTGATTTTGTCAATGTTACCTATTGATTGAGTATGGGTTTAAGAAATCCAAATGTTAGATTTGATTAATGACTTGAATGCTTTGTTAGCTATTTCGTCAAGTTGCATTGTGGGATTTGGGATTTAGTGTTTGTCCAAATTGTAAGTCTTCCAAAAGAACTTAGAGGATGAGGGTTGTCGATTTTTTATGTCAACCAGTTGTTTTCCCTTGGGTAGTGCATGGTGTTTTCTCAGTTTTTACCCAGTTTCCACGAACGAGGATGTTTGTGTCTCCTGTGAAAGGAGTGGACTACGTGTCTTGTTGCCTCCAAGATGTTTGGAGTGAATTGTATTATTTGTTTCCTCCTTGTGTTGGAGTGGTTTTGATACCTAGGTTGCATGCACTTGTGTTTCCCTCGGAGTATGGTTTTTATGGTGTGTTGTCCATTAGAAGAGTGGCTTCTGATAGGCATCGAAGCCCGAAGAGGTAAACCGGGTAACCTTCAGAAGTTATTTAAACAAGTGATAATTAAAGTAATGTACTTAGAAGATTAGGACTAAATTCTCACTAATCAAGATAATTTTTCCTCACTCATAGACACAAGGACTTGTTTAGACTTGGGATGAGTGGGTAGGCCTGAAATGGCATAGTCATCTATCTTGTTAGTACGAGAGGTATTTGATGCTGCATGAGTGAGCATGGGGGCCAGGATTTGGTTGAGGTCATCAGGATTACCGGAGCCTATGAAGAATTCCTAGAGGAGATCTCATGGCTACTATGCGATGACACTCTATCTAGGACAATTGTTGTTAATTTTTTTATGTGTATGGTTCTTTGAACATACTTGATATATTTTATGTCTGGAAGAAATGTGATCTATGTCAATGATGTGAATGTTGTACTTGTGTTGTAATTGAGTTGTACTTGTTTAGTTCATTTGTTTGGTTATATCCGTATGAGCTAGTATGAGTCTGCCTTTGGCTAGAGGTAGTAGATTCTTTGTCTACGTTGCATTGTTACTATCTCCTAGCATGGGGGGTGGGCCTTCAGGTACCATTTGGTTGGGTGGAACATGCACCATAAACCGTTGGGTCCCCCATGATCTTCAATACTTGGAGGCGAGACATCCAGTTGGACAGCTCGTGGATCTTGTTTTCCTTTCTAGCACTGTTGTATTTCAAATTGTATAAGTTGATTTTACCCCTCTTGTATTTATGAGGTGGATTTATGTAATTGTAACACTTATGTATTTATGACTCATTATGGGAATGAGTGTTGTAATCAGTTATTCTTGTAATGGATATATGTTATGGTTGTATCTTCTTATCTTGTTATTTAATTAGGTTGAATGAATGCTTACTACTTGTGTTATTTATTGCATTGTAATATAATGATGTATGTTAATTGGGATTTAAGTAATCTCAGTTACGTAGCCTTAGGGGATGTTGTCAATCATAGATGAACATGTATGTTTAATTCACTTAAAAAAAAAATTAGTATGCTTTATTTGTGAATTGAAACTTCCTCTAGGGTTGCGTGGCAGGGCATTACAGATAGAGTCACTAATAAAAAAAATATACATGTGGTAAGAATAACTAATGAAAATCAAAATATCACTACACCCCATGACTCCAATACCATCACTGTACCTCAAGGACAACCCAAAAAATATATTCAAACACAATCCCAAATAAAAATTTACTATATTTGGGTAGCCTTAAAACGTTGTGTTTCAAAAACTTTTTAAAGAAAATATGGTTATATTTCCAATGAAAACCATTCTACGGATCCAAGCCCAAACCTTCCTAGTATAAAGATAATGAGTATTGCAATTATCATAGGATAAAGGGTCATGCCACTAAAAAGTGCATGACTCTCAAGAACTATATCCAAAATCTCATGGATTGAGGCAATATTGCGATAGACCTGGAGTGAAATCCACTTTGTAAAATGACCAATTAGGAATATATTAGAACTCCTTTCCTAATAATTCTCAAGGCCCTTCCACCTCATCCACTGCCCCACATCAAATAAATTCTCAAGGGAACCATTCCAACCATGTTAGCTATAATAAGGCTCCCTTTAACTATGACAATGTTGTGGGATGCATTAGCCATGTTTTGTTGCAATTTTTCATGATAAAAATAAAATCCAAAGACCTCGAGTACACTATAACCACTTGACATGGTAGAGTTACTATTCCAACACCATCCACTACACCCCCCAAAAGATCTCAAGAGAATATCCTAGATCATCTTGGAAAGACTCTAGCATCAATATATATCCTGGAGCTTCTCAAAGCGACCCCTATCCATGAAGAGATACTAGAAAAACCCTTGCAAAAATCCAAAATCTCTAACAATATTGATCCAACCTAATTTCAAGAACTCACGGGCCACCTTTTTGTTACATATCAACTTGCATTTAACCAGAATGACATGTATCCCTTGGGTCCACCCCACAAAAAATCCTTACATATTGAAATATTCATTTCCAAGTGTAATTTTAAGGGTGTGTGCACCAATATATGACACAAAAAAGGTGCCCCATTGTTGAAAAAATGTGAAATTAACCATTTCGTGCTCACTAAACAAGTTAACCATTTGGTGAGCACCAAATGCAAACTCACTTTAAAAAAAATAAGGTCGTTTTCATATCATTTTTTTGCAACCCGCGATCCTAGCTCCCATTTTTTTCTCTTCCAACTTGCACTTGCCAAAAGGAGATCAAATCTTTCTTGTAATTATTCGCAAGGATGCTGTAGACATGGAAGATGTACAAGTTCATTTTGGTACACCTGATCCCGATTACTAACAATGTTTCCTCTTAAATCACATTCTCAACATTTCAACACATTCTATCTCTTAATTTAATAAATCATTATTTATTGGATTAAGTCTTCCTCTTTCAATGATTAAATTAATCAATTAATTAAATTAACCATTGCATCCCTATTTAATTGAATAAATCATTTTATTTAATTAAAATCTCTAAAGTCCTCCTATTAAATTAAATAAATTAAATCTTATTTGATTTAATCTAACATATTCCTTCTTGATTAAATAAATCAAATCATTTATTTGATAAATCATTTCCTCTCAATTCTTGACTAAAATCAATTCATAAATCTAAGTCCGAATTGTCACATCTCCTAATTCCTCATTAAATTAATCAAATCCTTGATTAGGTTAATCCCTATCACTAAAATCCTCTAGAGAAGGCAACTTGCACAATAAATCAATTACTTTGATTTATTTAATTCTCTATTTTCCCTCACAAAGCATCAAAAGGGAATATTCCCTCATTTGAATTCAAAAAGGCCAAGTGGAATTGGTCCTTCCAAGAAGGCATTCAATGCCTCTTACATGTCCTTGACCTTGATCCAAGTGACATTAACTTCACTTCTCTTGCCCCTTCAACAAGTCAACTCACCATTTCAAATTCAAATTTATGCATTTATCATGCACATTGGCAAAAATGTGCTCATTCCTCATCCAATCACATGTGGACAAATGACACAATGCCATTGGATTATCTTTTGTCCCACATTGCTTAATCTTGTTCACTTCTTCCAAATAGAAGTCTATAAATTGGAGACTCTTCTCCTCAATCTTCATCCACAATTCACATGCAAAGTTACTCTCTCCAATTGAGAACTAATTTTTCTCATCATATCCATTCATCATTTTGTCACATTTGATACCAAGGTTATGCTCAAATCTCTTTGGAGATTTGACCATTTCTAGATTCACATATCATTGCCACTTAGGAATTGGGAAAGGGCCAATTGCAACACTTCATTGGCACCAATTCCCCCATAAGATCATCATGCTATTAGCTTAATTAGGATTGCTTTCATTGTTATTTGAGTTTTGTTATTTATTTCCTAATTTTAGCTTGAATAGATGGATTTTATGGGGAATCTCTCATATTTGCATGCATTTTGATCTAACATCTAACCATGTTTGTTACTCTTGTGGTTCTTGTAGGTTTAGGGGTTCACATTTTGACACTAGAAGGAGGGCATAAACCATCTCATCACGTTTTTTTGTGAAAAATTTCGTCGTTTTCATGTTTTTTGATCACACACAGGAAACTGCACCACGGATCAGGCATGCGATCCTATATTGCACCACTAACTCAGATGTGGCACTGTATTGCACCACACCCCTTGAAGACCGCGGCACTATACAACACCGAAATTGCTTCCTGCGCTTGAAATTATAAAAATTTGCCAAGCTCCGCCACTTCCAAACTCCACCACGTGCCCAAGTCCACCGCACTCACAGTCTCTATTTCTACAGAGCACCACACACAGTCGACCGCATGACACTGTATGGCACCACCTGTTTTCTAAACAACACCGCACCCGCTAACTCCGCCACACCCGCTAAACTCCGCCACGGGGAACAGTCTATTTTTAAATTTGGACACGTTTTTTAATTTTGAATTTTCTAAGCATTGACTTTGCTTGCTATATTATTACTCTCTAGTTTTCTGTCATTTTGCAAGTTGGAAAAGAGGAAAAGCAAAGGGAGAATTTTATCATGATATCATGCTCACAAACCCAGAGTGTTCCTAAACACTAAAAGTGTTCTTTAACACTCCTTAAGAGAATTTGTTAAATATCTTTGGCCTTAGGAAAATTAAATTTACTTTGGGACTAAAAAGAACAAACAACCTTTTTTTATAACACCATGCTTATTTTGTACAAAGTGTTTTTAAACACTAAAGTGTTTTTTAACACTCTATAAAGGATTTGATAAGTTCTTTGATTTTAGGACACTAGTTTTCTTTTGGGTTCTAAAATTAACAATCAAATTTCCTTTCAAAAGTTACCAAGGGGCTAAAAAGAACTTTAGGCAAACACACTAGATTTTTTTTAAAAGGTAACAATTGAACAAGGCAAACTCACACTTCATTTGGTGCTTAAAAAGAAGTCATCATTGCTTTGAGGTTTAAAATGAACAAATGTTTTCCATGTTTTGCAATCTTTTTTACAAGTTAATATCATTCAAAATGTGTATGTGCTTCTCTCGTGCTTCATTGCGATCTTGAGAATGAAATTTTTTTTTAGTGATATTAGGTTGTTAAAATGATTGCCTCCACATTTCAATTTGGGCACTTAAAAATTGAACAAAACATGCGAGTGTGAGCACGACATATTGCAGAGGTTTTCCCCTTTGTTTTTCAATGAAGGTTGTGTGAACGACGAGATATGTTAGCTCGCTTTTGTTTATCTTAGAGGGCCTGCCTTGTGGGAAAAAGTAATCACCTAAGGGAACGACCCAACCAGGAACACGCTAAAGCCAAGTGATTTCCAACCGGTGTATAAGTGTGGATTCTTGAGGAAAGTTCAAGAATCACGAGGATTATTCCGACGAGATGGACAACAATGGACTCTCGCCGATGTTGGATAATCCCCCATGAACGAAATGCCTGCATTAGAACCCTTTGTTTAGAAAAAGGCCAAAACCTTGTCTATCTTGTTGGTGCAAAAGGTCATGTCCTTTGAAGCTGCCCCGTTATACATGCGGTCTTGTTGTGGAAATGGAAAGTATGCCATGGGAGATTCATGGGTACTAATGCTTGGCTGACCCGAATAAGTGAGTGCCATGGAGGGGAGCCAGTGTGGTCAAGCATTTAGCCATTCACACAAGATATGCGCAGTTGGATTTATCCAAGTGGGAACCCAACAAGATATATCCTCATCATCCTAGGATTGTAAAAGTTCTTGAAAGAAAAGAACACATAGCTTGGTCCTCTAAAACACTTGAAACATACATTCAAAAGACCTTCAAATTTCAAACCCCTTTAAGGAGACAAATACCTTTGACGAATTCAAAGCAATCTTGCTTTCCCTAGGGATTCTATCCCTAGAGGTTTCTAAGTGTTTGAATTCTATCATCATTTATTTTCAAGAAAGTTAAACATAGGTAAATTTTGCCCTATTTTCCTCGATTTCCACACAATGGACCTTGTGGGATGAGAAAGAAAGTGCGACACTAGATATATAGTTTGAAATGTAAGCAAGCAAGTGTCTTTGATAAAAATAAATTCATTAAACCAAGATAAAAAGACAATTTGAACTTCATGTGTGTTGTTTCCAATGATTTCCCACAAGATTAAAATCCCAAAGCCAAAGTTCAAAAAGCTTAGTCTGAAAGCTCATGAGGAGCGCCTTGAGAGACTTTTCGAATTCCGAGAAAGAATTGTATACAAATTTTACATAAAAGCTTCAAGGAACAATCTGACTTTGTATGCGTTTTACTACCAACAGAATCCCAAACTTTTTGAAAGGTTTTCTTATCTCCCATAGGAAGTATAGCGTGTTCTTCAACACCGAGATCTTGTAAGAAAGAGTTGTGTCTAGGTTAAAGTATAGGATCAAAGCATCATCCCCATCCATCTTTTCATCGAAATAAAATCTCATCCCATCATCAAACCTTTTGAGAACTCTAGAAAAATCACTCATGCAAAATTTAGAGGGCTAAACCAACATCACCCTATCTTGGCTTAACACACCTAGCCAAGATAGTCAACACTCTTGGACGAAATTACATTTAGGATAACACAACTTCCTAAAGGTTTACTAGTTCATAAATCACATTGGCTTAACACACTTAGCTAATTTATCCACTTGTGCAAGTTCCCCTAGGATAATGCAACTTTCTAGGGAATACAACTTCACTACAATCCTATTTGACTTAACGCATCTAGTCAAAACATCATAATCAATCTAAGCCCTTACAAGTCTAGCACAACCCTTCAAAAGTTCTCCAAAAGGTTTCATTCATTCACTTCATCCGTTTATCCCATTATCATCATCACCCTCTTTGATCTTTGGCTTTGCTAGTTTCTTCTCTTTTGAACCTTAAAGGTTAGGATTAAGTGATCCCTATTTTTATGGTTCAAACTAGATCTCAATACAAGAAGAACATGGAGAATATCAATGACATATCAACTTCTATGGACATGAGTCGGTTAACCTCTGAAATAAACCTTGCGGGATCGAGCAATCCCCCAACTAACTCTCCTTTATTGTCACAAAATCCTCAAGAGGAGAGCCATGAGGAGGACATCACAAACGAAGACATGGGGATGACACAATCCGAAATGATAAAAATGGTTCAAAACCCCGAGAACCATAAAATTGTTAGTGCCATGTTCAAGTACTTAAACACATTAATGGAAGGAGGGGTCCCGTTCCCTTTTGACCTTGATGCAAGCACTAGTACGGACATGCCTCTTACAAATGCATCCCCAATGTCAAACATCAATCAAGAAACACCCCACATCACAAAAACCATCACTCCAACCTCACCAATTGGAAACAAAGGAAGTGCTATGTTTTGAGAGTTACAACAACATCGTCTAGTGACCAATAAAGAGGTAGATGTCACCACCACGCTAGATAATATTGTGCCAAAAAATCCATTGCACCCATACATCCCACTCACATTTCATAATCCCGTTGGTTCATCTTCATTTCATGCTTCACCAGCCTGTCAGTTAAACATACCCACTTCTCTATCACAAAGAGAAGGTGATTTGTCTAGAGCAATTGAAGACGCTAATCCTTTTTCTTTCTAGGATAGCCTACCACTGCTACCCCCATTTACATTTGTGACCACATCACTACTCAGAGTAGGGTTTCCTCCCCTAAATACCGATAGCTTCTCGGAACAGGGAAATGTGCACATCACCTCAAATTCCATCTTTTTGCCTACAACGTCACAACAACAAGTGGCGACCATCCAAGCCACTATGACAAACACATCCATTGGTCCTCAAATATCTCAAAGCATGCCTTCTCAAGGACCAAACATCTCCACCACCCCTCCAACAACCCAAATCCCAACCACCACCATAACCCCTCCATCAATCACAACGGTTGGCATCATTCCCATTCCACCACCAATCCCACCAAAAGCCAACATAGCAAATTCATTCATTACCTTAATCCAAACTCTTCAAAAGGCCAACCAAGAAAGAGTACTCAAGCAACAACAGCAAGCTCAAGCACAAGCTCAAGCGCAAGCACAAGCTCAGGCGCAAGCACAAGCTCAAGCACAAGCATAAGCTCAAGTGCAAGCCCAAGCATAGGCTCAAGCCCAGCAATAGGCACAAGCCCAATACCAAGCGCAATTGCAAGCGATCCATTTGCAAGCATACCAACAAGCACTGCAAGACTTTTAGGCACAACAACAAGCTAAAAAACAAGCTTTGTTGTCACAACAATAGCTCAACCAACAATAAGCTTTGTTGGCACAACAACAGCTAGACCAACAACAAGCTTTACTAGCACAACAATAGATTGATCAACAACAGGCTTCATGGGAACAATAGCAGATGGACCAACAACAAGCGTTGTTGGAACAACAGCAACAAGATCAACAATAAGCCTTGTTGATGCAAATGTAGGCATACCATCAGGCTTTGAACACACAACCAAGCTTGCAACAAATGCCCACTAGTACTCCCCCCACCCATCAAACACCTCGAACACCTCACAACTCATTCATCCCACCTCTCGATCCAAGCAAGGATGTCACAACACAAATCAAACTGCTCTCGCAGCAAGTGTTGGACTTACAACTAGGAAAAACCATAAGGACACCAGGAAATTTGTGCCCTTATCCATTTGATAGAAGTCTCACCATGGTACCATTCCCAAAGGGATTTGAGATCCCCAAATTTGACAAATACAATGGAATGGGTAACCCTGAAAACCACATCAGGGAATTTCAAGTGCACTGCATGGAGGTCGCATATGATGACACATATCTAATGTGACTCTTCCCTCGTAGCTTGACTGGTCCAGCCATGGGATGGTTTTCTTGCCTACCCACGGGCATTAAAACATTTGAGGAGATCGTGGAAGCTTTCCTTAAAAATTATGCTTTTAATATGGGTGCAGATGTTATTTTGGAAGAACTATCATCACTCAAGCAAAGGAAAGGAGAGATATTCACATCTTTCTTGCAAAGATGGCGATCCAAGGCCAATCAAAGCAAGTGGACCATGCCGAATGAACAACAAGTTTCCACCATCATAGCCAATCTAGATGAAAACTTGGCATTTTACTTAAAAATGTAGTGCATCATGTCCTATGATCAACTAATCCCAAAGGTGCTCAACATCGAAAGAGCCCTTACTACATGAGGAGGCACATCAATGTTCACTCCACCCCAGGATAAATGTTCATCTAACAACTACAATGATAAACCTCGAACATGGTCAAGGAATAAAAATATCATGAACAAAGGCGTGGTCGATGCTAAAGTGGTCATCAGTGCCCCTAAGTAGAATAACCAAACCCATCATCAACCGCAAAATCATAATCACAACAATGTGTAGACTAATGCAGTAGTAGCACAGCCACAACCATATTCCACCAATCAAATCAACAATTTGGGTAATCAAGGAGGACCACCTCCCCACAACAAGTATCCCCCCAAGAGGAAGTTCATAGCTCTTGGTGAATCGATTGAGTCCATAATGAAGAAGCTAGTCAAAGAGAATCTAATCAAAATCTCTAACTCCGAGCAGTACACATAACCCATGACCAAGCCGCCATGGTATAATGCGAACCTCCTTTGTGACTTTCACAAAGTCAAAGGACACACCACCGCCAATTGCATGAGACTCAAAAACATCATCCAAGACCTCATTGAGGATAAGGTCATCAACATCGAGCAACCAGTCGAAAACCAAGACTTGAAAATATACATGAATTCGATGCTGAACCATAACCAAGGGAACAATCAAGGAAATAATCCAGGGAATAATAAGGGAAAGCAAAAGTATGCTAGTGCTAATCTAGTATACGAGGAGATAGTTGGGTGTGTCGACGAGATGGTCACCGTTATAAATATCAAAGGAGCCAACAATGACTGTGGAGTCACCACACATGGCGGAAAGGTTACCATTGCCGGGGCACCTGCTAAGACCCCCATTTCCAATACAAAAGCCATCCCCTATGATTACAGTGTCATTGACCAGCTGAAAAGAACACCTGCCCAAATCTCCACCATGGAACTATTGAAAATCTCTGCCTCCCATAGAAAGATCCTTGATGAAGTATTAGCTGCGTCCACCGTCTCTGTCACACTTGACATAGAGAAATTACAGGCTATGGTGGGTAACATTGTTACCCCAAACCTCATTACATTCTCTGACCATGACTTCTCCCCGCAGCCATCTCATAACTGTGCACTCCACCTCCAAGTACTAATCCACAAAAATAAAGTCAAACGAGTCCTGATAGATGGAGGTGCAGGCCTTAATATTTGTTCTCTAAAACTCATAAAGAAATTAGGATTCAATGAGGATTCCATCAATAAGAACAAAAGCATCACAATAAGGGCGTATGATGAACAATAAAGAGTGTCTTAGGGCACTATCAAAATCCCCATTCAAGTGGGGCTGACAACCATGGAAACCACTTGTCAGGTCCTCGACCTTGACCTACCATACAACATCCTCTTGGGACACTCGTGGATCCATGGAATGAAGGCAGTGGCCTTGACCTATCACTAGTGCATCAAGTTCTCACATCAGAATGAGGAGGTCACTATATATGGGGATCCTGAACCTTTTTCCTACTGCAAAAACTTGGAAGCCAAGTTTTATAAGATTCCCCAGGTACCAAAAAATGATGAAGGACCATCTACTTCATACATAGACCCAGCCAACCTCACTTCCACTTCTTTGACAAAGACACCCACCATCCCTGACATATCTGAAATCAAGAACATGATCCAGGACAATGGATACGACGACTACAGAATGAAGAGAAATGCATTTGTTGTAGGAGAGCTACCACAATCTCCTAGGTCACATGGACAACCTCACCCAATTGAAACACCTATCCACACTGTTAGGGTAGAACCTTCTGGATTCCACTGTTGGGGGGATCTCAGTAGAGAAAATGTGGATGAGGAGGACATCTCAAATACACTATACCAAGACGAAAGACCCACTCCCACCCTACCCATGGAGGAAACTAACAGAGGGTTACAAATGATGTTTGGTATGGGCTATAACAGGAATGAGAGCCTTGGAAGGAACAACGATGGATGACTAGAGCCCATCATTATAGAAAGAAGAATGTAGAACCTTGGCCTTGGGTATACTCCTCCAAGTATAACCGTACGTGGCAGGGGTACTCCCAGAAGGGCAATCAGGTCCTCGCCTTAGGTAACAACAACCACTCCTAAACCACCTGTTTGCTTAGGTATCCCACTCTATAATTACACCTTTGACGTCACTAATGTTTGTCCTAGTAGTGATGATGATGATACCATAGTAGGTATCCCTAGGATTTTTGAAGATTCCACCTTGTTAATGATAAGTGCCTCCATAGCTGAGTCAAACCAACCAACCCATCGGATCACTTTAGTACACCCGTAACTCATCGATCATGATCAATGAGGGCCACCAATTCTAGACTCATTCAAAAATGATGAGGCACTCTCAAAATTCATGGGGCTAAGGGATACAATTCCATGTGGAGACCATAAGGTAGGCTTCAAAATCACATTGGACACTCGAGCATACTATGGGGAGACGATTGAGTCCTTCAGTCACAAAAGAAAAATATCGAGAATAAGCTCGGGGTTATTGAGTGAAAACCACACTGTGGCACTCTCTAACCACAAAATAGTAAAAATAAAGGATGCATCCAATGGTGAAAACCTCTTTGAGGCACCAGAGGATGAAGGATTCAATCTCCCCACTACTACTCTACATCAAGAGAAATCAGCAATATTGGCAGAACAGTGCAACCAGGTCAACTTAGGAATGGAATTAGAACCACAAATCACCTTCTACGCAAAGTCTCTCCTGATAGAAGAATAGGAACTGTTGGCAGCATTCCTAAAAGAAAGAAAGGTAAATTTTGCATGGACCTATGCTGATATGCCAGGTCTAGATCCTGAGGTGGTGGTTCATCATTTGGCTATTTACCCCGGAGCAAAACCAGTTAGACAAAAGCTAAGGAAGATGCACCCACAAATAGCCTTGCTCATCAAAATTGAGCTACATAAACTTTTGGATGTTGGCTTCATACGCCTGATCAACTATCCAGAATGGGTATCAAATCTTGTACCTATCTCAAAATCGAAAGGGGGCATCCGCATCTACACATATTTCAAAGACCTAAACAAAGCATGTCCCAAGGATGATTTCCCACTACCCAACGTTGACATGATAGTGGATATGACGGTCAGACATGAGATGCTATCCCTAATGGATGGATCTTGGGGTACAATTAGATAATGATAGCAAAGGAAGACCAACATAAGACAACCTTTACATGTCCTTGGGGCACCTACTATTGGAATGTGATGCCGATTGGGTTGAAAAATGTAGGAGCTACATACCAAAGAGCAATGACGTTGATCTTCCATGACATGATCCATAAAACAATCGAAGATTATGTGGATGACATATTGGCTAAATCAAAGAAGAGATAGGATCACATAGCAACCCTAAGTGAAATCTTTGACAGACTAGAACAGTACAAGGTCAGGTTCAACCCAAAGAAGTGTGTCTTTGGGGTACAATTAGGAAAGCTACTGGGCTACATAGTTTCAATGAGAGGGATAGAGGTGGACCTTGCAAAGGTAAAATAAATCCTTGATATGGAAGCACCGAGAACATTAAAGAAACTCAGAGGATTACAAGGTAGAATTCAGTCCATTCGGAGATTCATAGCACAACTAGCAGATAAATAGATCACCTATTCACACTTGCTTCACAAGGGAGTCGCATTCACGTGGGACAACAAGTGCGAGAAAGAATTCAACAAAATTAAAGAATATCTACTTACACCACCTGTGTTGATGCCACCAATTGTCGAGAAGCCATTAATCCTATACATCTCAGCAACAACAGCCATCCTCGGTGCCCTTTTATCCCAACATGATGAAAAGGGAGCCAAGCGGGCCATCTACTATATCAGCAGAACAATGGTGGGGCACAAGCTCAATTACACATCAATAGAAAAGGCTTTCCTAGCACTGGTATTTGCAGCCCAAAAATTCAGAAACTACATGCTAGTGCATCAAATCAAATTGATTGCCAAGATAGACCCCCTAAAATATCTATTGTCAAAAACAATGCTCACAGGCATAATGGCTAAATGGGTAATGATACTATCTGAACACGATATTGAGTATGTTGAGTGAAAGGTGATCAGAGGACAAGTTATTGCGGACCAGCTAGTAGAAGATCCCCTCTACACAGACAACCCGCTTGTATCAAAATTTCTAGATGAGACCCTTTTTAATCTTAGTGCAGTCAACCACTGGAAATTGTACTTCGATGGCTCCCACATGCAGCATGGATCAGGAGCTGGTGTGTTCTTCATCACCCCGCATGGAGACTGTATACCCAGGTCTTATAAGCTGGCATTCACCTATACCAACAATATTGCAGAATATGAGGCTTTAACCATAGGCCTCAAGATTACAACACAGTGGCAAATCATGGCATTAAAGGTCTATGGGGACTCACAACTTATCATCAACCAAGTCAACGGTGAATACCAAACTAAAGATGATAAGCTCGCACCATATAAAAGGGTGGTAGAAAGCCTTAAGGAATAATTCATTGACATCACTTTTGAGAAAATACTGAGGGAAAACAATAGAGCAGTAGATGCAATGGAAACCATCAAATCCTTACTAGATATCCCTTGCAATGTCTCGAAACACGAATTCCTCGTAGAGCAACTTCTCGTACCCACTTTCGAGGTACCAGAGTTAGAATACGCATGTGAACTCGTTGGTCCCAGTGATCTTTGGTACCATGACATATACACCTACCTAAAATTAGGAATCCTCCCAACTGACATCACCCCAAACCTAAAATGCACTTTTGTCAAAAGGTCTTCACGATTTTTCATCCTAGGAGAGACCCTCTTCCGTAGAAGTATCAATGGAACCTTGCTACATTGTTTAAAACCTGAGGAGGCCATGGCTGCTCTAACTGAGGTACACAATGGCACATGTGGTTCACACTCGAGTGGTATGACCTTGGCTAAGAAGTTGCTGAGAACCGGGTACTACTGGTTGACAATGGACAGGGAGGCACATGACTTTGTCAAAAGGTGTTTGTAGTGCCAACAACATGGAGACCTTATTCATGCACCAGCTCAAGAATTGCATCCCCTTGTTACACCTTGGCCCTTTTCACAGTGGGGGCTCGATCTCATCGGTAAAATCTCGCCCACCTCATCCAATGGCCACAAGTTCATTATCACCACCACTGAATATTTCACAAAGTGGGTCGAAGCAATTCCCATGACCTATATCACGGGAAAACAAATATCCAAGTTCATCCTGAACTATCTCATTTGCTGATACGGTGTTCCCCAATCCATTATCTCTGATAATGGGACACCCTTCAAAAATTAGGATGTTCATGATTTGTGTGAAAAATTTAAAATCCAACACCACTTTTCCACTCCATACTATCCACAAGGCATGGCCAAGCAGAGGCTACAAATAAAACCATCCTAAAAATCCTTAAGAATACAATCAATGACTTTGGTCGTGACTAGCAACTGCAGCTAAATCCTACCTTATGGGCCTACCACACCAGCATCTGCATGCCAACAAGTGCCACCCCATTCTCCCTGGTCTATGGATCAGAAGCCATCCTCCCTATTGAGATCGAGCTCCCATCACTAAGAATATCACTGCAAAACCTCATCACAGATGAGGAATATAGGGTTACAAGACTGAATGAGTTGGAGTTACTAGATGAACGATGCATGGATGCCCTAAATCATCTACAAGTGTACCAAAATCACCTGAAACAGAGCTACAACAAGAAGATTAGGCAACACACTTTTCAAGTTGGTGACCTTGTGCTGAAAGAAAACCAAAAGAATGTGCCAAACCCGGATACAAAAGGAAAGTTTGAGCCTAATTGGTTGGGACCCTTCATCATCACCACAAGCTACAAATCAGGGGCATATCAGCTATCGACACTAGAAGGTGAGCCTCTGGAGGAGCCCATGAATAGCTCTCACCTCAAAAAAAATTATGCCTAAAAATTGGCAAGGTATAGAACTAGAAAATACAAAAACAATTGGAAAAAGTCCTGACAAAATGATTACCTTGATGAAAACCTAGCAAACAGGCGTCTTGGCGAGAAAAAAAAATCAAAAAATGTAAAAATCCAAAAAAATCAGAAAAAGGATTGAAAATAGTAAAGAGAAAAAATTCGTCCTCTAGTGAAAACCACTTCGATGGCGCTTTGGACAAGTACCTTGGTGAAAACCTGGCAAACAGGCACCAAGTGTAAATAAAGCACCCCCCATCTACCAGGATCTACATGACTCACTCATTCCATCGCATCTCAATAAATCATCCATCCACCCAATCGCCCGCATCCATACCATAGCCTGAGCTGATGCCCATATCATATTCCACCATGGTACTACTTGGTGCATTCCTAAGGTCAGTTTGTTTTGCCTTCATTGACGTAGTCTATTGCATCACATTGGGGGCATGTTCCCACATACATTGGATCAGATTCATGTATATTCTCGTAATCTTCTTCAAATTCATCAAAAATCCAAAAACATCCAAATCATTCAAAAAATCCAAAAACATGTTGAAATATCAAATAATCTACAAAAAATTCATCATTGAGTCTTGTCAGTTTTTTACCTTGTCGAACTATGCCGTCTCTGAGCTTGAACATAGGCAAGGTTGATCCTTGATCATCCCTCAAGACAATTAGGTCAATCCTTAGGCATTCGTCACATTGGCAATCCGTTTGCCCATCTAGTCTGCATCTTATGTCAGTCTTTCAAACAATAAAATGGCAATCCATTTGTCCATCTTATCATCATCGAGTCTATCATCCATCGAACTACGTGGTCTTTGCGTGTATAACGTAGGCAAGGCTAATCTATGGATCAGCTCCCGAGACCCCTAGGATAGGTCTTTAAGTTATTCTATTCGTCATAAATCTTGAAAATACCAAAAACATTGAAAAATGTGAAAATACCAAAAATAGCCTCAAAATATCTGAAAAAACCCAAAATGGTGCATCCATTTCATCTCGCTTTCACCCATGATTGTCACCACTCATAATAAAGCAATCATCACTTTCACCCTCTGGTGAGTTAGTCAGAAGCAAGTATAGCAGGTTCTAAAGTGAACACCTTATCGTCAGAGTTTCAAGCCTAAGTCAGTAAGCAAGCAAGCTGGTCAACTTGGAGTATCAATGGCTTATCACCTAAATCAGTCCCATCAAAACCCTGATCACTACATGTCCTAGGATGAAGCTTTCTTGCGATGGACATAAGCATCAAGTACCCCATAGTAGTTAGTCTTGGCTAGTGGTACGAAGAACATTGGCTTATTTGTTTACTTTATCTTGGTCTTGTTGACTTATCGTATTTTGCACTCATTCCAAGGACCTCTCGATGATGCCTAAACAAAACAGGTTTAGAGAGAAAGGAATGGGGCAAGGATCATTATCTTTTTTATCTATTGTGCTTGTAGGATACACTTGTAAAATAACTTAGTCATGTATATTTTGTTTGGTTTGTAGAGAAGATATTTTAGATATCTTGTTGACCACATAGGAAAGCTTGCTTTTCTGTGTTTTGGTCCGAGATGTTTAGAATGTCTAAACTACATCCTGAATGAAGTATGTATGTTAAGTATGAACAAGATTACTCCTATCTAATTGTCGAGTCAAAGTCCATCACACTAGGTACCATGTCATCTTGGTCCTTTATACCTTGATGCATCATACCTATGTGTGTTATCAAACATAATGCAATTGACCCTTTGAAGATCCCAATTCCTAGCAATGCAAATCACCATCATAACTAACTCATTAATTCTGCATTTCTTCTTCTATCTTCCTTCCACACTAACATGGTATCATAACAGTAATAAAAAAATCACCAATGCATACATCCTACATCCACTAGATCGTTAGCATCAAAAGCACATTGCATCATATCATTATCTTAAGTTATGAGAAATAATATAAATTTGTTATTCTAAACATCTTAAGACAACATTACATCATACATAATCATTTACGTCCATTATCATTTGCG